>BOPN01001671.1:82500-92500 GCA_017312705.2 Penaeus japonicus
TTCTTACGCATTATGAAGTAGAGGAGACCAGCTGATGTAATTGGTATGCATGTCTGAGAGGGAGAAAAAAAGAAAGAGGGAGAGAGAGAGAAAGAAAGAGAGAGAGAGAGGGTGGGGGGAAGGGAAAGAGAGAGGGAGAGAGAGGGGGAGAGAGAGGGGGAGAGAGAGAAAGAGAGAGAGAAAGAGAAAGAGGGAGAGAGAGAGAGAAAGAGCGAGAGAAATAGAGAGAAAGAGAGGGAGAAAAAAAAAGTGTGTTTTCGATCTCTTCAGATTATGTCATTGCGTGATGCTTGAGCTTCTATCTCAGAGAGCATGCGTGGGCGAGAGGGAATGAGAGAGAAGGAGGGAGATGATGCTCGTGCGGATTATTTGATATAACTCTGCGGTCATCTCCGCCTTCTTTCACTCTCCGTCGCGCTGTCTGACACATGTTACGTCTTTCTGCGTCATTCCCTTCGTTCTTCTAGTACGTCGCGTTACTGTGTCTTGGTTTTCTGTTTCGTGTGCTCGCTGGACCAGGTAAAGTATATTAATATTTTTTTTATTGTTAAAGGAAATGTAATGGAGAAATAAATACATGTGGCAGTGATAGTGATAGTGAAAAAAAAGGAATATACTCATGAAAACAAAATTCAAAGTGATATATTCATATGTGCATATGTACAGACACAATTACATACATATGCGTGTATCATATGCATAGATTTATAGACAGACAGATATAGCAGGATAGACAAACAGATATAAACAGCTATGTTTGTCGGAAAAAGAAAATTCATCTTAAATTCTTGTTGTTATATATCCAATTGCTTTCCTCGCCAGTTAAAACCAATGGTAATTGGTTTCTTCAGAGCTGCAGTAATTATAATGTGCGTTCCAAATGCATGTGCGTATATAACATAAATATATATACATATATGTATACACACACACACACACACACACACACACATATATATATATATATATATATATGTGTGTGTGTGTGTGTGTGTGTGTGTGTGTGTGTGTGTGTGTGTGTGTGTTTACGAAGGGGTGCGCCTACCTAATTATAAATCTCTCATATTTCTTCACTTTAGAAATTACATTACATCTGTTACTTGTCTAAATGCGAGGAATGAGATCGAACAGTGCTACAAATCAGCGATCGACTTATTATATCTAAAATCGCCTTAATTTCCGCTGATATGAAGATGCTAAAACAATTCTATATCCCGAAGATCGTTTTTTATGCTATAGCATGTGCACCGCTAGACAATGCTGGGCTAGTCTCAATGATGTTGAGTTCGGTTAGGTTAGGCTAGACAAGCTCAGGATTGGTTAGGTTAGGTTAGGTTAGGTTAGGCTAGACAGGCTCAGGATTGGTTAGGTTAGGTTAGATTAGGTTAGGTTAAATTAGGTTAGGTTAGGTTAGGTTAGGCTAGATAAGCTCAGGATTGGTTAGGCAAAGCATAGTTAGGATACATCAGGCTATGTTCAGTAAGGTGCGATTCTACATAGCCTGACATTATATAAGTTATGTTATTTAGGTCTTGATTGTGGTAGGTTGGTTAAGCAAGAATTAGATTTAAGCGTTTGCTAGATAGTATTATTTTTATGCTCATTCGAGTAGGAGTACATAGTATAGCACCAACAAGCTATTGACATGGTGTGTTTACTTAAAGTTCAATTTAGGTGTATAAATCATTATCGTCATCATCATCATCATCGTCATTGCCACTGTCATTATCGTTGTTGCCCCTATGTCATTGTTATCCTTAGTAGTAGTAGTAGTAACAGGATAGTCTGTTCACTCAGCTGGAGCCAAGCTACGTTTGAATCAAGGCTCCTCGTTGGTCAGTGCAACGGAGAGGAACATCTACGTTTTTTTTCTACAAATATTTTCATATATCTAAATATATATATATATATATATATATATATATATATATATATATATATATATATATGTGTGTGTGTGTGTGTGTGTGTGTGTGTGTGTGTGTGTGTGTGTGTGTGTGTGTGTATGTATGTGTGTGTGTGTGTATGTGTGTGTATGTGTGTGTGTGTGTATACATATATATACATATATACATGTATACATATATGTATATACATAATATATATATATATATATATATATATATATATACATATATGAACATTTAGGTATGTAAAATAATCCAAATATAAGCATAAAAGCATCCGATAAAATTATAGAATATCATCATCAGATAATGTTATTATTATGATATGCTAATATGATTATTGATTTCGATCACATTTATTCCTTATGCAATCATTCATTCAACATCCAAGCAGATGTTTTGGGTATTCAGACATATACTGTACTAAGGTCAATAGGAAACACTTCATCTCATTGGTTAACTTGTCTTATCAGTGAATTGTTCTGATAGCACGATTTCAATTATAGGCATGATAACCTCCATAAAACTCGAATGGACCCTCCTGTCACGGTATAGGCTGAAGAGTGTTAAAGAATGCATAATGAACTTGATTTCATGTTTTATAAAGGAATGCTTATGGTAGGGTGATTTTTTTATTCCTGTTTAATCATCTCATTTAAACCGTAATACTCAGATCACTATCGGTGTGGCATGTAACATATCTTTAAAAATTTCGTGTCAAATATTGATAGTTAATGAGTAGAGCAAACATTTTTTTTTTCAAACAAAGCGCTAACCTCTTATTATTTTAATATCAGTCTATTATGGAATGCCATTCTCCCTTTTTTTTTTTTTTTTTTTTTTTTTTTTTTTGTTATCAGAGCCCAGGGTTTCCTTGGGGTCAACATGAAACGACTCTCACCTGACCTCCGCTGTCGTGATGATAAGAGTCCAGGCTCCCTTTGGTGAATATAAGTATAGGTGGTGGGAGGCAATTGGGATCAGAAAATTTTATGTTCCCTGATAAGAGAGATGCAAGCACCTCAACTTTCTCGACAGTTCTTGGTGGTTCTCTCACACCAGGCTTGTGCAGTGGCATTATACTGCTATCTGATGCAAAACCCTATTGTTTAAGGCTTGCCACCCACTAATACGTCTATAGTGGAGTGTATGGACTCACATAGCTATAAATGAAGCCGCCAATGTTGGTCCGAAAACCCCTGACATTGACAGAAATTTTGGCAATGTGGTCATAGGCTTGCATTGTTCCGAGAACTTGGATAATTAAGATTAGGCTCAACTGAATTCGGTTAATGCAGGAATGGCTGTGATAGGCTGGCCGTTTGTTCTGTTGCCCGGCTACCAATGAAAATGTAAGTGTGTTCAGGGGGATAGATTGAGTGTCTGGGGAAGGAAAGCATTGTTTTATGCCTGTTTTAGTCGAAATTCTTTTGGGAGTTTTTTGTTTCTCCATATTTGACACTCTTGAATAGTATGGATGGGGACAGTAGCTACAGTTATAGTATTCTTCCTAAAGCAATAATTGTGTATGAACCAATATTCCTGATAACAAGGCGAGGTATGAAACAAAATTACCTTGAGGTGACCTCAGTGACTAGGTATTTTTACCTTGCCTTGGGGACGCCTCCATGTTTCTGTTATATGTTAGGGAACCGGATGGATTGTTTGCCTACAGGAGTGATGGACAGTACCTTGCGAATGTTGTTTTTGTGAATAGGTAGCAAAGGATCTTACATTGATCATTGCGGGATTCTGACAGAGGGATCACTAAGGCCATACCTCACAGCAGTTAAAAGCAATCTTTGATCCAAGACAGGTGTTGTGGGAAAAAAAATATCAGCTGCCAGCCTCCTTCTATCCATTTCACTAGCTATCTATCTATCTACCTACCAACCTATCAATCTATCTCTCCCCAGGATGGAAGAAGCCGACTCCCTCTCCGAGACCTCAGGAAGTTCCTTCGAAGAGATCACCCTCGTGTCGATTCGCATCGGGTGGTTCCACTTCAACCCAATCTCGAAGAGAGGAAGAGCTCTGCATCTTGCTCAGGTACAGCAGAGGAGTCGTGACCTGTTTTGCTGTGTTGTGTGTTGATGGGGGGTGGGGGTGGGGGTGGGGGGGGTGAGGGGGGGATTCAAAGTATGGTATGTATGAATGTTTTTTTTTTATTATTGTCTGTTCATGGAGGATGATTCGAGTAATTAGTTAGTAAGATATATTTAAGTTTAGTTTTCCTGTGTTGTGTCTGTTGACGGTGGGCAATTCGTGGAATCAGTATGACATTTCAGTTCATTTGTTCTGTGCTGTTACCGGGGAATTCGTTAGTATAGCTTTGGAGTTGTTGTGTCAAATGCAAGTACTCGTTTTCTCAATGTTGTGTGTGTTGTAGTGATGGTGAAGATAAAGCTTGGAAGTTAATGGTGATGCGTTGCAATTTGAGCTTAAGGCTTTTATCTTTTTTTCATATTTCCATATAGATTATATAGAAAATAATATAATCATGATTATAATTAAAACAAAAAGATATTACGTGAACCTTCTCTCTCTCTCTCTCTCTCTCTCTCTCTCTCTCTCTCTCTCTCTCTCTCTCTCTCTCTCTCTCTCTCTCTCTCTCTCTCTCTCTCTCTCTCTCTCTCTCTCTCTCTCTCTCTCTCTCTCTCTCTCTCCCTCCCTCCCTCCCTCCCTGCTTCCCTCCCTCCCTCCTCCCCTGCCTCCATCTCTCTCCCTACCTACCTACCTACCTCTTTCTCTCTCTCTCACCCCGTCTCTCCTTCCCTCTGCCCCCCCCCCCCATCTCTTTCTCTCTCTCTCTCACCCCCTCTCTCTCACCCTCACAGATGCTGGTGCTCCCCTTCATTCCCATCCTGTCTTTGGTCATCCAGAACAGCATGGTCATGTCGCAGGCACTGAAGGACCAAGCGGATATATCCACGGTGGCTGTGCAGGTCCGACTGAGAGGGGGGGGGGTGTCCTGGGGGATGTCTGGTCGGGTACAGGCAGGGGTAGATGGATATGGATGTGGATAGGGATGTTGTCTAAATGGATATATGGGTCTAGATACGGGTTGGTGGATTTAGATACGGGTTGCTGGATGGGGAGGTGGATGTGGATCTCGTTCCGATGGATGTAGCTTTGGATAGATGGATATAGATATGGATAGATTGATCTAGATAGATGGATAGACTAATATAGATAGATGGATAGACTAATATAGATAGATGGGTAGACTAATATAGATAAATGGATAGACTAATATAGTTGGATGGATAGACTAATATAGATAGATGGATAGACTAAAATAGATAAATGGATAAATTAATATAGATAGATGGATAGACTAATATAGATAGATGGATAGACTAATATAGATAGATAGATATAGATATGGATAGACTGAAATAGATAGATGGATTCAGGAAAGGGAATTTTCATATAGGTATGGATAGATAGATGTGAATATGAATAGATAAAGAAACTGATAGATAGATATAATTGTGGATAGTTAGATATAGATATGAATGGGTGGATATAGATTAGAGAGATGAATACATATATAGGTATATCGATGGATGGATAGATGTATTTAAGTATGGCAATGGATCAGTGTGCGTATGTTCGTGTAGGTGTGTGTGTGTGTGTGTATGTGTGTGTGCGTGTGTGTGTGCGTGTGCATGTGTGTGCGTGTATGTGTGTATATGTACGTGTGCATGTGTGTGCATGTGTGTGCGTGTATGTGTGTGTTTGTGCGTTTATGTATGCGCGTGTGCGTGTGTACATATGCTTGTTTACATAAATATACATTCCTCCCCAATGATCCCCATACCGCAAAACCTTCTCAGAAACCCTAACGTCCTCTCGCTCAGTAGGTGAAGGACGCCGTAGAGATCGGACGCCTCCTGCGCGCCCTCCAGCAGGAGAGAACCGAGATCGCTTACTTCACGCTCTCCAACGCGTCCACTACGCTCAGGTGCGGCCGTGGTCTTGGCTTCTTAGTTTTCTTTTTTGGGTTTTCTTCTTTCTTTCTTTTTGTTTCTTTTTTTTCTATTTATTGTTTTTGTTGTTGTCTTTCTTTTACTACTACTACTACTCATCTTCTTACTATTTCTTCTTCTTATCCCAGTCGTATTCCTTTTCTTTTCTTTTTTTTTCTTCTTCTTCTTTCCTCTTCTTCTTTTTCCTCTTCTCCTTTTTCCTCTTCTCCTCCTCCCCCTTCTCCTCCTCCTCCTCTTCTTCTTCCTCCTCCTCCCCCTTCTCCTCCTCCTCCTCTTCTTCTTCCTCCCCCTTCTCCTCCTCCTCCCCTTCCTCCTCTTCCTCCTCTCTTCTTCTTTCTTCATCTTGTGTCCTATCTGCCACAGATGTCATTACAGCAATGATCATAATTAATAATGTATAATCAGCGTTATCATCGACAACATCATCAACTTTAATGGCACCATCATCCCCATTATCATTATCATTAGCGCCATTAACATCACAATCATCTCACAACACCACTTTTATAAGCCACCATTATGACGACCATCGTATACCATCATCGCCTTCTTCATTATCATCACCATCACCATATTTTCATCATATTCACAATCAGTATCTTCACCATCACCACTAAAACTAACATTACCTTCATCACAACCATCCACCACCGCAACCATCCCCCAACCATCCAAAACCACAACCACAACCATTTCCCCTCCCCCCAAACCATCCATCCCCCCTCCCCCCATCCCCTCAAACCATCCACCCACCTCCCCCTCTCCCCCTCAACCCAAACCACCCACCCACCCACCTCCCCATACCCCCTCCCACCCTCCCCCCTTCAACCCAAACCATCCACCCACCTCCCTATACCCCCCCCCCCAAAAAATATATAGAGTTATATATATATATATATATATATATATATATATATGTGTGTGTGTGTGTGTGTGTGTGTGTGTGTGTGTGTGTGTGTGTGTGTGTTTATGAAGGAGTGCGCCTACCTAATTATAAATCTTTAATATTTCTTCACTTTAGAAATTACATTACATCTGTTACTTTTCTAAATGCGAGGAATGAGATCGAACAGTGCTGCAAATCATCGATCGACTTATTATATCTAAAATCGCCTTAATTTCCGGTGATAAAAAGATGCTAAAACAATTCTATATCCCGAAGATCGTTTATTGGTGCTATAGCATATGCACCGCTAGGCATTTCTAGGCTAGTCTCAATGATGTTGAGTTCGGTTAGGTTAGGCTAGACAAGCTCAGAATTGGTTAGGTTAGGTTAGGTTAGGTTAGGTTAGGTTAGGTTAGGTTAGATAAGCTCAGGATTGGTTAGGCAAGGCATAGTTAGGATACATTAGGATATGCTTAAAAAGGTTTAATTCTACATAGCCTGACATTATATAAACTATGTTATTTAGGCCTTGATTGTGGTCGGTACGTTAGGCAAGAATTAAGTTTAAGCGTTTGCTAGATTGTATTATTTTTTATGGCCATTCGAGTAGGAGTGCATAGTATAGCACCAACAAGCTATTGGCATGGTGTGTTTACTTAACGTTCAGTTTCAGTGTATAAATTATTATCGTCATCATCATCATCATTATCGTCATTGTCAACATTATTACTATCATTATTACTATTACCGTTATAATCACCATCATTATTATTATCATTATCACTATTAGTAGTAGTAATAGTAGTATCATTATTATCATCATAATCATTTTTATCGTTACATCATACTTTTTCATAATTCTTGCTCTTATCATTATCATTGTTGTTGTTATTGCCGCTATTATTATCGTTGTTGTCCCTTTGCCATTGTTATCATTAGTAGTAGTAGTAGTAACAGGATAGTCTGTTCACTCAGGTATGTTCACTCAGCTGGAGCCAAGCAACGTTTGAATCAAGGCTCCTCGTTGGTCAGTGCAACGGAGAGGAACATGCTAAATCTACGTTTTTTTTTTTTTTTCATATATCTAAATATATATATATATATATATATATATATATATATATATATATATATATATGTGTGTGTGTGTGTGTGTGTGTGTGTGTGTGTGTGTGTGTGTGTGTGTGTGTGTGTGTGTGTATGTATGTGTGTGTGTGTGTATGTGTGTGTATGTGTGTGTGTGTGTATACATATATATACATATATACATGTATACATATATGTATATACATAATATATATATATATATATATATATATATATATATATATATATATATATATATATATATATATATATATGAACATTTATGGATGTAAAATAATCCAAATATAAACATCCGATTAAATTATAGAATATCATCATCAGATAATGTTATTATTATGATATGCTAATATGATTATTGATTTCGATCACATTCATTTCTTATGCAATCATTCATTCAAGATCCAAGATTCCAGTAGCAAGCAGACGTTTTGGGTATTCAGACATATACTGTACTAAGGTCAATAGGAAGCACTTCATCTCACTGGTTAACTTGTCTTATCAGTGAATTGTTCTGATAGCATGATTTCAATTATAGGCATGATAACCTCCATAAAACTCGAATGGGCCCTCCTGTCACAGTTTAGACTGAAGAGTGTTAAAGAATGCATAATAAACTTGATTTCACGTTTTATAAAGGAATGCTTATGGTAGGGTGATTTTTTTATTCCTGTTTAATCATCTCATTTAAACCGTAATACTCAGATCACTATCGGTGTGGCATGTAACATATCTTTAAAAATTTCGTGTCAAATATTGATAGTTAATGAGTAGAGCAAACATTTTTTTTTTCAAACAAAGCGCTAACCTCTTATTATTTTAATATCAGTCTATTATGGAATGCCATTCTCCCTTTTTTTTTTTTTTTTTTTTTTTTTTTTTTTTTTTTTTTTTGTTATCAGAGCCCAGGGTTTCCTTGGGGTCAACATGAAACGACTCTCACCTGACCTCCGCTGTCGTGATGATAAGAGTCCAGGCTCCCTTTGGTGAATATAAGTATAGGTGGTGGGAGGCAATTGGGATCAGAAAATTTTATGTTCCCTGATAAGAGAGATGCAAGCACCTCAACTTTCTCGACAGTTCTTGGTGGTTCTCTCACACCAGGCTTGTGCAGTGGCATTATACTGCTATCTGATGCAAAACCCTATTGTTTAAGGCTTGCCACCCACTAATACGTCTATAGTGGAGTGTATGGACTCACATAGCTATAAATGAAGCCGCCAATGTTGGTCCGAAAACCCCTGACATTGACAGAAATTTTGGCAATGTGGTCATAGGCTTGCATTGTTCCGAGAACTTGGATAATTAAGATTAGGCTCAACTGAATTCGGTTAATGCAGGAATGGCTGTGATAGGCTGGCCGTTTGTTCTGTTGCTTGGCTACCAATGAAAATGTAAGTGTGTTCAGGGGGATAGATTGGTGTCTGGGAAGGAAAGCATTGTTTTATGCCTGTTTTAGTCGAAATTCTTTTGGGAGTTTTTTGTTTCTCCATATTTGACACTCTTGAATAGTATGGATAAGGGACAGTAGCTACAGTTATAGTATTCTTCCTAAAGCAATAATTGTGTATGAACCAATATTCACAAATACAAGGCGAGGTATGAAACAAAATTACCTTGAGGTGACCTCAGTGACTAGGTATTTTTACCTTGCCTTGGGGACGCCTCCATGTTTCTGTTATATGTTAGGGAACCGGATGGATTGTTTGCCTACAGGAGTGATGGACAGTACCTTGCGAATGTTGTTTTTGTGAATAGGTAGCAAAGGATCTTACATTGATCATTGCGGGATTCTGACAGAGGGATCACTAAGGCCATACCTCACAGCAGTTAAAAGCAATCTTTGATCCAAGACAGGTGTTGTGGGAAAAAAAATATCAGCTGCCAGCCTCCTTCTATCCATTTCACTAGCTATCTATCTATCTACCTACCAACCTATCAATCTATCTCTCCCCAGGATGGAAGAAGCCGACTCCCTCTCCGAGACCTCAGGAAGTTCCTTCAGAAGAGAATCACCCTCGTGTCGATTCGCATCGGCTGGTTCCACTTCAACCCAATCTCGAAGAGAGGAAGGGCTCTGCATCTTGCTCAGGTACAGCAGAGGAGTCGTG
>BOPN01001671.1:100000-102039 GCA_017312705.2 Penaeus japonicus
TGGACAATAATGATTATAGTAATTATTATGATATCAATAATGAGGATAATTGTAAGCATAATGATAGTGATAAAAAACAATGATAATAATAAGAAGAGGAAATAAAATGATAATTTGAATGATGATGGTGATAAATCATATAGAAAAAATATGTTGATGTTAATGATAATGATAATCATTATGATAACAATGATGATGATGATGATGATAATATCATCATAAATTAATCCTCATAAATCCACCTCTTCATTTTCTTCATTATCATCCTTTTCATCATTATCCTCTCTTCTCTCATTATCATCATTTTCCTTATTATTTTAATTTTCCTCATTTCTCTTATTTTCCTTATTTCCCTCATTTTCCCCAGTATCCTCAATTTCCTCGTGTTCCTCATTTTTTCCATTAACCTCATTTTCCTCATTTCTCTTATTCCCTATTCATCTTGATTTTCCCCATTTTCCTCATTTCCCCCATTATCCTTAATTTCCTCAGTTTCCTTTTCTTCCTCATTTTCCCCATTATCCTCATTTTCCCCAATATCCTCATTTTCCCCATTATCCTCATTTTCCTCAATATCCTCATTTTCCCCATTAACCTCATTTTCCTCATTTTCACCAATTTCCCCATTATCCTCATTTTCCCCACTATCATCATTTTCCCCATCATCCCCATTATCCTCATTATCCTCATTTTCCCCATTTTCCTCAATTTCCCCATTATCCTCATTTTCCCCAATATCCTCATTTTCCCCATTATCCTCATCATCCTCATCATCCCCATTATCCTCATCATCCCCATTATCCTCATTTTCCCCATTATCCTTATTTCCCCATTATCCTCATTTTCCCCATTATCCCCATTATCCTCATTATCCCCATTTTCCCCATTTTCCTCCAGAGAGACCATCGACGACGACGTGTCCGCGGCCGACCAGCGCTACAGCCTCACTCTGGTGGTTCTTGTCCTCGTGCTTGTTATCTCGCCCGTTATCATCCTGCTTGTGAGGAAAGCAACGGGTCTCATTCATGTGAGTTGAGTGAGAGGGGGAGGGGGGGGGGGGGGGGGGGGGGGGGGGGGGGGGGTGGGTCAGTGGGTGAGTAATGAGGGATAGGGTGGGTTTAGTTGGTGGTTGGATGGGTGGATGGATGGATAAGGGAGGAAGTTAAAGTGTGTGTGTGTGTTTGTGTATGTGTGTGTGTAGGTGGATGTGTGAGAGAGAGGATGAGTAAGTGTGTGAATACATATGTGTGTGTGTGAGAGAGAGAGGGAGAGGGAGAGAGGGAGACAGAGAGAGAGAGAGGAAGAGTGTGAGAGAGAGAGAGAGAGAGAGAGAGAGAGAGAGAGAGAGAAGAAGAGAGAAAGTGAGTGTGAGTGAGTAAGAGAGTTAGTGAGAGTGAGTGAGCAACTGAGCAAGGGGAGGGGATTAGGAAAAAAAATGAGTATGCTTGTGTGCGTGAGTGAATATATGTGTTCTGTTATGCAACCAACTTGTCTTAAAGATATGTGTCGGGCTATAAAAGTGCTATAGAATATCAAGTTTATCATGGGAAAACCGATTCAGTACAGGAGCGAAAGTGGACAGCAGGTAACCAAGAACAGCTGATCCAGGTGTCCAGTGTTGAAAGTGTTGAAAGAAGGTTGAAACGGACAGCCCGCAGTAGGTCAGGAATGTTGCTTAGCTACTATACAGAATTTTGTTAACTGGCGTATTAAGGTAACCTTTTGTGACCTACGGTACACAATACATTTGAATTGTAATGGGAAATGATTGGATTGCATGGAATTACCAGCGATCAGAAGCGTTGCATGATGTCAACAGCGGAATTGACATCGCCATAATAAAATCAAGCTAGATGAAAGTTTAATCAAATAATGTATCAATCTATTATAACGTGCTTGTACTGTGTGTGTGTGTGTGTGTGTGTGTGTGTGTACGTTTATATACGTTTGCGTGTACATGTGTGTCCTAGTATACGAACATACACATGCGTGAAAGTACTGTACACGCACCCATATCTTACACACATTCAGACGAATAA
>BOPN01001671.1:120155-122655 GCA_017312705.2 Penaeus japonicus
ATGAAAAGTGGAGTATATGGTAAGGTCTGTAGACATATAGATATCATTGTCCATACAAGTAATAGTGTCAAAAACACGTACAATTTTGTGTGTTTTTGTGTATATCAGTACATGTAACAGCAATGACAATAATGGTAATTAAAAGGATTATATTATTATAAAAAAAAATAATAATAATAATAATAATAATACGGTATGAGTAATTGTCATCAGAATGACGATACTGACAATAGTGATGATGATGATAACATGTTTACCAGGAGTGTGCTTGTATTTACGGTAAAACAAGTGATTAAAGCAGTAAATCAGTACCAATAGAAACCGAAAAATTGGCTGATTTGAATACTAATCATTACATCAAAGCCAAATCATTAACTCTATGATTAATCAAAGAATTGTTCCCTGAAAATCTTTTACAGGGACGATGGATGCACGTGTGCGTTCCCTCTCCGGATCCCTTATTCCCTGCGATATGCTTTTCTCTCTCTCTTTGTTCCTCCAATTACTCCCAATCTCGGAGGAACCTTGGAGGTTTTGCTGTGTGCCAGAGACTAGGAATACTCGCAAAAATATATATATATATATATATATATATATATATATATATATATATATATATATACATATATGTATATATATATATACATATACATATGTATATATATATGTATACATAATCGTGTGTATGAGTGAAGAGAAATTGATAAGGAGGACATTAAGAATGAGTTTCTTTCACAAAGAGGAAGAAGAAAGAGAGATATAGATTGAGAGAGAAAAAGAGAAAGGCAGAGAGAGAGAGAGATTGAGAGAGTGTGTTTAAATAAAGCGGGAGTGGTCAGCTTGATCGGCGAAGTGTCTGGAGGCGATACACACAACACAGAGTGTGTTTTATTCTTGAGCAGCCTCGTAATACAGAGTGTATAGGTTCTGTCTGTGTTGGGGGAGCGATCTCGTCTGCCTGGTCACACGCAGGTGACCTTTTTTATACAGGACTAAAACAAGGGGGGGTTTCATATGCTGAAGTGGGAAATAGAGCCAAGTTATAAAGAAGAGGAATTTGCTGGGGTGACCCATTCTATGGTGACTAATCGCAGACGGGAAGGAAATGGTGGTAATTCATCCAATGATTGATATACATAGAGACAAAATGAATATATGCAAGTTATATTTACATAGAAATATATATATATATATATATATATATATATATATATATATTTATATATATATATATATATATATATATATATATACATATATATACACATATGTATATATATATATATATATATATATATATATATATACACATATATATATATATATATATATATATATATATATATATAAATATATATATATATATATATATATATATATATATATATATATATATATATATATATATATATATATATATATATATATATATATATATATATATATATATATATATATATATATATATATATATATATGTGTGTGTGTGTGTGTGTGTGTGTGTGTGTGTGTGTTTGTGTGTGTTAATATTACACACATATCACGCACACATACACATACAAAACTATATACACATATGCACACACACGTTATATATTCCGTATCGATGACACTATATCCATGTAATAGCCACGTCCTGTTTCCGGGAAGATAAATCTTGTTTGCGTTTTCCAGGCTTTCTACGTCTTATTCTTAAAACATATATTCATTGGTTCCTATTGATTTGGTTTCTTAGGATGACGTCATGCCACAGACACTTTTCCTTTAAGATTTGTTTAGCATCTGATCGTGTCATGGAACAAACACTTTTACTTTATTTGTTGAAAGATTATATCATGAGGGTAATAGTAAATAATTATTAACATTGTTGATAGCTGTAATATAGTTTCAATTCAAATCAAGTGCGATAGGAAGGATGAAGGATGAATTTTGATAACGCTATTAGCTGTAACGATAATGATGAGAGTAGTAGTAGTGGAGGTATGAGTAGCAATAGCAGTTGTTGCCATTATAATGTTGATAATGATATTAATGATAATAACAATAATAATAATGATGATGATAATAATCATAGTAATAATAATGATAATAACAATAATAATAATGATGATAATAATCATAATGATAATAATCATAATACTGATAGTAATGATTATAGTAATGATAAAAGTAACAACAATAATAAAAATTATAATAATAACAATGATGATAATAATAAAAATGAGCATGATAACAATAATAACCATGATGATAAACAATGATGATAATAATAAAGATAATGATAATGATAATAATGGTAAGAAGAAGTAAAATAACAGTGATAATATTAATATACTACGACTCCTGCTACACCTACTAGCACTAAGGATAATGAGAGTAATATAGATGATAATGATAATGCAGGTAATGGTTAGAAAAAAATTAAATGTCAATAACAATATTAATAGTAATGATAATGATAAGTATTATACTATATACCGATAACAATAATAACAATAAG
>BOPN01001671.1:147655-150155 GCA_017312705.2 Penaeus japonicus
TGTTCTACGTCTCCTCTTTTTCCTCACTTTTTCTTCCTCTTTGTCTCTGTCTGTTTCTCTCCTTTTTTCTCTTTTTCATTCGCGCTCTCTCTCTGTCTATGTCTGTCTGTCTCTCTGTCTGTCTGTCTGTCTCTCTCTCATTCTCTCCTACCCCCTAGGGGCCCTCTCTATCTCTCTCCTTCTCTCACACCTATCCCCACTTTCTCTCTCTCTCTTTTCCCCTCTTCGCCCTCTCTCTCTCTATCTCTCTCCTATTCCCGCTTTCTCTCTCTCTCTTTTCCCGTCTCTTCCTCTCCCCCCTCCCCCTCTCTCTCTCTACTCCCCCCTCTCCTTCTTTCCCCTCTCCCATTTACCATCCTTACCCCCCTTCCTCTTTCCTTTTGTATCTTCTCTCCTTCCTTGTCAATCACTCTCGCTCTTTTTTTTTAAATACTCCAAACGTACAAAAAAAAGACAAGACATAAAGACATATATAGAAAAAGCCAAGACAAATATAGAAAAGAAAAAAAATAAATCACGTTGCCACACTAGTGCAACCCGCTGCCAAGAGTACATAATGGCTAGCCTCCTTCGCCGATAATATCCCAGCAAACTATCGGTAATTAAAACCGTTATTCCACTTCTCTAACTAATCTGGCAAGAGCCTCTGCTTCTTCTCCGCTGGGCATAATTGCTCCCAAGTGAAAACGGCGGAATGGATAATGCAACCTCTGCCTCCTTGCTATTGCAGAGATAATCATAGATAGAGAGAGAGAGAGGGAGGGAGAGTCTTGTGGGGGCGTATTGCAGCCTGTTGCATAACGTGCACGAAGACAATAGCGAGTTTATCTGCAGACTTTTTGCGTCAGTGGCTTTGTTCATCATTACTATTTTCTTTTGTTCTTTGTGCTGTTCATTGTTACGGATCATCATCATCATATCGTGTCACGTCAGTGACCTAGCCAGGTTAAGGCATTTTCAGATAGTCTGTGTCAGAACAATCAGGGCCCAGTGGGCACTCTGTCAGGATGTGTTTCATGGTTTGTGGGGCACCACAGTCGCAGTTGGGGTTGTCTGACAGCCCCCATGCTGCAAGGGATGCGCGTGTTAGCCCTATTTTACACCTTGCCCGGTTGAGAATGCACCACTCTTTCCGGGTTAGGTTGGTGCCGTTTTGAAAGGTCTCTCCGGGGAGTGGCACTGCGGGATGTTGGTGTGGCTCTACTGCCTAGTTCCACTTACTCATGCGTTCCCTTGAGATATTCTGTTCTAACTGTTGAACAGTGGCGAAGCTCTTTCTTGATTTTAGACGACGGGGAGCTTCTTGGTGGTTGTAGAGGGGATGTCTCAGGTCTGTTAGTTGCTTTGATTTTTCTCTGCTCGACGCAATATCCCTCCTAATTGAAGGTGGTGCGATACTGGCCAAACGGTAGAGTGATGGTAAAGGGGTTGCTTTGAGCATGCCTGTGATGATTCTACAGGCTTCGTTTAACACAGGATCTAATTTATGTGCGTGGCAAGAGCGAGCCCACACAGTAAACCAGGGCCAGTGCTGTCTGTTTAAGGGTGTCTGGGTCTGTCCCCCATTTCGTGGTTGTTAGTTTTCTGAGTAAATTGTTTCGTGCTGAGATTTTTAATTTTAGTTTGTCTACATGGGCCTTAAAGCTGAGAGTCCGGTCCAGTGTTACACCTAAATATACTTGGTTGGGCACACTTTCTAGATGGGTGTTGCCCCATATGATATTTAGTCTTCTATTAGCCTTGTGGTTGTCAAGATGGAAAGTTGATACCTGGGTCTTTGTTGGGTTTGCATTTAGGGTCCACCTGGTATAGTACTCAGAGTAACTATTTAGGGCATTGGTCAGTGTGTTTTCAATGATATTGAAGTCTTTAGCCTGCGTTACAAAACAAAGATCGTCGGCATAGATGAATCTGTTAAAATCCTGGGGTTGAGGCTGGTCATTGGTATATATATTGAAAAAGGAGTGGGGCCAGGACCGAACCTTGTGGAAGCCCATTTCGCCGGGGCCTCCAGCGGCTACACCTCCCATCCATTTCAACAAAGAACCTGCGGTATTATTACTGATGATAATGACTTTATCCGCATCTTTTTTATTATCATTATTAGTTGATGATGATGATCATTATGATTATAATGATGATAATGATAATGATAATTATTATTATGATGATGACGACGATGGTAATATATTAAAAGTTATGATATCGATGATAACAATATTAATTATTATTTTGTAAAATTGACAATGATAAGGTTGATGATAGCGATACTGATGATAACATTATCGCTATCAGTAGTAATGATAATGACAATGAAAATAATGATGATGGTGATGATAATGATTATAACAATTATGATATGAAAATAAAAGTAATGATAATGATAATAGTGTTGATAAGGATAATATGAATAATAATGATGATCAGGATAACAATAATAAGGATGATAGTGATAATGATAAAATCAATGAAAATATGTAATAATAATGATAACAATAAA
>BOPN01001671.1:155155-165155 GCA_017312705.2 Penaeus japonicus
TATTATCAATGTCATCAATACCTTTATTATTGTTATTATCATTATCATTTGATAATTACCATTATGATTATCATTAACAATGTTACTATCATTATCCTCACTGTTATCGTTATTAAAATTACTATTGTTATTATCATAATGAATATCATAATCATCATTATCATCAAACTTAACATAATTAACTATAGTGGCATAGGCTTCAATGCAATGCCATGATTTTCATCTATGTTATAATACAAAAGCATCATTGCTTGCAATAAGCTTAACTAGCATCAAATTAAATGCATACGCATACCTGTCAGAGTATTGATAAGAATAAAAAAGTGAAGTGAGCGATATGTAATGACACAATAGGGATATTACAGGTATCAATTTTATAAATATCAATGGAAAACAAAAGCTGAAATAAAACCTATCTGCTCTTTTGCAAATGCATGGAGGTGCAAGTAAGCAGTAATGTTCAACTATTTAGAAAGAGGAAAATATGATCAACTCCTGAAAAAATGATAAAACATACAGACAAAAGAGAGAAAGAGGGAGACAGAGAGAGAGAGGAACACAGAGAGAGAGAGATATGGATATATAAAGAGAGAGAGAGAGAGAGAGAGAGAGAGAGAGAGAGAGAGAGAGAGAGAGAGAGAGAGAGAGAGAGAGAGAGAGAGAGAGAGAGAGAGAGAGAGAGAGAGAGAGAGAGAGAGAGAGAGAGAGAGAGAGAGAGAGAGAGAGAGAGAGAGAGAGAGAGAATCAGAAATGAAGATAGAAACCAGGAGATAAAATTGATGAGAGAAGAAAAGAGAATGGATTTAGTATGAAAAATATGCTGACGTAATGAGTGAAATTGTATTTTTGGATTTAGCGCCAAACAATGACTTAAAAGGGATACCACATGTAAAATTAATTTTGTAGACTTGTGTTATCATTATCACCATTAATGTAACAATAATACTACTGAGAACGATAATAATGATTATAATTATAAAAGTGATAATGATAACAATAATATTTGTAATGATGACAATACCATTGATGACAATAACAATAATCATAATGTTAATAATAATGATATTGTTAATAATAGCAATAATGATGATATGGATAATAATGATAATAATGATAATATGGATAATGATAATAACAATAATGATAAGGATAATAATAATGATAAGAAAATGAAAATAAGTATGATAATAATAATGATAATAATATTGAAAACAATAATTGCAGTAGTAATAAGCATTATCATCATCTTTTATCATTATCAATATGATCATCATTGTATTCATTATATATAACCCCTATCCTCATGAGGCAACATCATTATCATTTCTACTACTACAGCTTTCATTATCATCATTCTCTCGTGTCACCTTTGATATTCTAACATTAATGCTTTATCTCACCTGTTGTCTCGTTTCCTGTGACATCCTCGTTAACTCCTTCTTTTCGTCTCTTCTTTCATCTCCTTACTTATTTTCTTGCTAATCTCTTCTCACTTCTTTTCTGTTTTTGTCTGCCTGTCTCTCTTTCTCTCTCTCTCTCTCCCCTCCTTCCCTCCCACCCCCTTAATCTTTCTCTCTCTCTTCTACTCTCTCCTCCCCCCTCCCTCCCTCCCTTTCTCTCCCCCCCCCCACTCTCTCAATCTTTCTCTCTCTCTTCTCCCTTCCACCCTCCCTTTCTCCTCCCCCCCCCCTACACTCTCTCTCCCACTCCCTTAATCTTTCTCTCTCTCTTCCACTCTCTCTCTCTTCTCCCTTCCACCGCCACCGCTTTCGCTTCCCCTGCCCCGCCGTTCCTTCCCTATTCTCTCGCCGATCTCATTTTTAGCCTCTTTGACTTCCCCCGTTCAAGATGCGTCAATCCGTTTCATTCTATGGTTTGGCGTATTTCCCTTATTGTGCGTTTTCGTCTGCTCTTTGTTCTCTCCTTGTGTCCTCGAATTGAGGGGATATTCGTTAATCCGGGTATTCTTCTTCTTCTTTTTTCTCCCCTTCATGTTTCTTTCGCTTGTTCTTTTCTTCTGGAGCTGTTTGTGAAAAAGGAGGATGGAGAGGCGAAGGGAAAAGGAGAGCGATGGACAATGAGAGAGGAAAGAGGTTGAGATCTGTTGTATTGTTCAGTCGAGGTTATACGAGGTTTTAATTGCCCACTTTCTCTTGTAACTTTATAGCACTTGTTTCCCCTTTCCCGCCACCCTATGAGCTATCACGACTTCTTTTCACAAAATCCGCATCCACTCGTAATACTGTTAATTGATGACTTTCACTTTTACTTATCATACCCTTAACTAACTCTCCCTTCCCCGAAAACACACATATGTTCCATGACCACCATCGGTTTCGACACGAAAATGCTCCCTCATTCTAATACAACACTCTTTATCTAACAATTCTCTTTCTAACAACCATTTCCCCGCTCCGTCACCATGGCGAGCATCACTTTAAGCGTCTGCCATCCTACCATCTTTCTTCCATCAATTCGAACACACATCACCTTTCTACCATCAACCTGAAACACCCAGCTCTCCATCACGCCAACGCTTTTCCATCGACCTAACGTCCACACTGCATCTTTATTGTTTCACTTTGCTAAGCGCCCACGTTGCCTTTGTCTGTTCGGCAACACAGCAAGCTCTCCGAAAGGAATCCTAATATTTGAGTATTTATTCTATTATTTATTTGTAACATTTAATCAATTCATTTTGTTCTTTCATCCACTGATTTTTTTCTTTTCTTTTTTTTTATTCATTTTATCATTTATTTCCCCCCCCCCCTGTATTAGTTATCCCTAAAACCTGTCGGCTGCCATTTTGTTTTTTTGTCCCTTTTCCTTTTGTTATTCTGTTTTGCTCTGTATCCCTGTTCGACCATTGAGTCTAGTGAGCCAGTTTTCTCTCTCAGTCCTAACAATCAATTTGCAACACTCAAAAGAAATCCCCTCGCGCGAAAGAAAAGGGGGTAAAAGGCTCCATGAAGGAGTACATGGCCTAGGACTTTTCAACTATTAGGATGTGCAATGCTGTTGTTTCGTTGCTACTCTTTTTCCCCCCTGTTCATCCTCTCGTTTATTTGTCCTGTCTCTTTACTGTTTATTGTTCTCTGCATTTTCTTTTTCCTTTTTTCTTTTTCTTTTTGTCTTGACCTTGATTTTTTTTTCTTTTTTGTCGACGCCCGCTCTGGCCTTCTCTTCTCTTCTCTCTGTCTCACTCTCTCTTCCTCCACCTCTCTCTTTCTCCTTTCCTTCTGTTTCTATTCCCCATTCCCTCCCCTCCCCCTCTCTCTGTCTCTATCCATCTATCTATTTATCTCTCTATCTTTTTCTCTCTTCCTTTGTCTCTATCTATCAATATATCTTTTCCTCTATTTATCCCTTTTTCTGTCTCCATCTATATATCTATCCATCTACCTCTCTCTGTCTCTGTATCTTCCTTTCTCTCTGTCTATCGTCTCTTTCTCTCTTTCTTTCTTTATCTCTCTCCCCCTCCATCTCTCCTCCCTTTCTCACACACCTTTATCTTGATAAGATTCTCCCGAAGCTTTCTTCCTCGGCTTATACAGTGAAAGCTCATGGAAAAAAGCGGTTGTTAAATAAGTTCCTCTGTTCGAATCTCCTTTGTTTCGCTCTCCATAAGCCCCATCTCCAAGTCAGTAACCCATTTTCTTTACATCATACATCATTATATATATATAGCAATAATTATATGTAGAACTCATTTGGTACTGTCTCATTATGGCAACAGTAATTTCCAGCATGTCAGAGTGGTAAGAGGTACAGCGTGTTATCCTGCCGGGCCTTGTTTAAGTCCTACCACATTTATCCTTTGTTGTAATGTATCCGGCTGGACTCTTGGGGAATCTGGCCGTGTCTGAGAGATGATACGTTTTGCCCAATTTCCAATCTTTTCCATTAAGTTACGATGAGTTAGACGAGACGAAGACATTTTTCGTAGAGGTCCGAATTTTGAGAAGCTTTCCTCGCTAAGGACTTGGGCGGAGTGGCAATGCGGAGAGTATAGCATCTGTAATAGTTCTAGGGATCTTCAGTTCAGATTCATCCTTTATATTTCTAGTATCCATTCTGAATGTTGTTGTTTTTTTCGGCTGTCATTGTTGTAATTAGTGATTGACTTTAATCTGCTGCAAAAGTGAATTTAGGTGCAGCAGATCATAAAAGAAAATATTCCAGAGTAGAATTCCTAAAACACAGGATAGTCTTTAGATTCAGTTCCGTTTATCATTGGAGTAATGCTTCTGTTTTCTAAGTGAAGGGAGATTCCCATTATTCCGTTCTATCTTCATGTTGCTAAGGGACCTTCGTTACAGACAGAATCTAAAGCTTCTACAGTGTCGAGTACTATGACTCTTGTTGGATGGAATATCAGTTATATCAGAATATCAGTTATTGACTCTCCTTGACTGTCAATATCACCTTTTAATGGTGATGCCAATTAATTTCAGAGACCTTGGTTTTGATCTTGAAATATGAATGTATATCCATCTTTTAAATTTCTTCCTTTATTAAAGTCATTCATAATTGGTTCGGAGAGCTCTGTCCTAGCCATGTATGTTGAGGAAATCATCAGAAAATGTCTATACAAGGTGTTGGTTCTAGTCTCTCTCTCTTTCCCATTCATTTTTCCTTTCTCCTTTTTCTCTCTCTCTCCCTTTTCTCTCACTCTCTTCTTTACCCCATTTCTTTCTACCACCACAATTACTTATATGTTATATATATATTTCAGGAGTTTTCAATCATTACATTATGTTATTGTATCATTAGAAATAGACTATTGAAGTGGGAAGTTGATATCGTTATGAAAGCAAATAAACACTTAGTTAAATAAACTGGCAAAAAAGCAGCTATGTAAAGAAATATGTACATACCACAAGGCATAGCACATATGCATATATATGTGTGTGTGTGTGTGTGTATGTGTGTGTGTGTGTGTGTGTGTGTATATATATATATATATATATATATATATATATATATATACATATATATATATTTATATATATGTATATATATATATATATATATATATATATATATATATATGTATATATATATATATATATATTTATATATATACATATACATACATACATACATATATATATATATATATATATATATATATATATATATATATATATATATATGTGTGTGTGTGTGTGTGTGTGTGTGTGTGTGCTTGTCTGTATATATGTACATATATGCATATGTACATATATATATATATATATATATATATATATATATATATATATATATATATATATACATATATATATGTGTGTGTGTGTGTGTGTGCGTGTGTGTGTGCGTGTGTGTGTGTGTGTGGGTGTGTGTGTATATAAATTCATATAGCTATGAATATAAATAAATATATATATATATATATATATATATATATATATATATATATATATATATGTATATATATATGTATATATATATATATATATATATATATATATATATATATATATATATATATATATATATATATATATATATATATTTATACGTATATACATATATACTGTATGTATTAATAGATTTATCATACTGAGAGAAAGAGAGAGAAACCGGGGAAAGGAGAAAAGGAGACAGGTAGATAGATAGACAGGTATAAAGAATGATAGAAAGAGGGAGTGAAATTTTACATATTTCTATATCATTAATAATGAAAACAATATTAAAAAATATATATCAGACACTTTGCACCAATTTCCATTATTTCTAAATAGACGTATACAGCACATCATCCCGAGTGCTACGTCGAAAAAAAATAAATAAAAAATAAAAAATCAAGACGAATACGAAATATAAATTATTCCGTGATGAAGTTAGCACAGTAAGCGATGGCTGTGAGGGAACGCCAATCACGGTCTGCGCGGTTGCCAACTCGTTTTTCAATCATTTAGTCTCTCTCTCTCTCTCTCTCCTTTTTGATGATGCATATACTCACATTTACACAAAACTATATCAGTTATGAGTTTGTATGTTTATCGATATATTCATAGATACAACATCTATGTATATATATATATATATATATATATATATATATATATATATATATGTATATATATATGTATATATATTATATATATGTATACATATATATATATATATATATATATATATATATATATATATATATATATATATATGCATATATATATATATATATATATACATATATATACATATATATATGTATATATATACATATATATATATATATCTATATCTATATATATATATATTATACACACATATATGTATGTATATATCTATATCTATCTATCTATCTATCTATATATATGTATGTGTGTGTGTGTATTTTTTTCTTTTTTTCTTTTTTCACCCACTCTAAATGATCCTAGGCCACCTAAAAATAAAAAAAAGAATACAAATATGTTCGTGCTCCAAAAGAAATAATGGAACACCAGCCGCTTTAAGGCAGACATAACGTGAGGAGGCCGCTCATTCCACAAAACAGGTGTGGAATGGAAGGACATTACATACCGGTCTAACATGGCTCTGAAAACTGCTACTCTGTATGTGAGAAGCAACTACTCCACGATTATTCCTATTTCATGAATTGAATGGAGGCACTAACTTCTAATCATTCTTTTAGACTTCCTTTTCCAGGACTCCCTCCCCCTTCCTTCCAGTCTTCCTTACTACCTTCTGCTCTGGTTTCAGTTTTCGGATGACCTCTTTTCCATGGCATTCATTTGGACTTCCCTTTCCTTTCGGATTCTCCTCCCCGCTGCTGTTCTTCCGGGAGCACCTGAGGGCACCACCATCACCCATCGAGAGAGAGAGAGAGAGAGAGAGAGAGAAAGAAGAGAGACCCGCCACGCTTGGCCTCCGGTGATGTCTTATTAAAAGCTGGTGAAGGTATGGAACCTCCTCCCCTCGGCTCTGTTCTCTTCATTAGGGACTTCAAGGGAGGGTATCACCGCCCAGATACTTTACGCTGTATAGTGGGGAAGATATTCGTTCTCTCTCTTTCTCTCACTCTCTTTCCTCCTCATCCCCCGCTCTCTCTCTCTCTCTCTCCTTCTCGCTCTCTCCCTCTCATCTCCTGCTCTCTCTCTCTCTCTCTCTTTCTCTCTTTTATTCATTTTTGCAAGTGTGTGTGTTTGTGCTTGTGTATGTGTGTGTATTCAGAAAATACACCTAGTACACACAAACACACACACACAAATGTCTTAGACAGATATTATGTTGAATATCTGGGTGCTATTGGAGAGAAAGGTTATGTTAAATGTCAGCAGACATCTAAAGGGGGTTTCTTACATATTTAAGATAATAAACAAACATAAATCTTCTCAATAGTTGCTTATCCATCATTTACCCCATCTACAACTATCTGAATCTCATAATGCATACTGTCTAACCATGGAAGCTGTATAGTGTTACCTCCTTACATAAGATATAAAAAGACTCCGGATACAGACATCGTACTCAAGAGATATGCTTTTCAATTCGGTGCCACTTCTTGTTTCACTTTTCAACAGGCGCCTTGAGGGATCAAAGAAGAGTTTTGTGAGGTAGTAGAAAACACACGCTTAGAAGTGACAACTCATCTTGGCATTAGTATCATAATGAAAAGGTTGGGATCGGTTTATGCTTTTTCAGGGGCACACACAAGGAAGATTTCTAAATGCAGCTGAAGTAGTCAACAATGTGATCTTCAGAGAACTGGTCTTTTTGTGCAAAATGTCTATTTCAGCGATCTGCTCCACTTCATGCTACAGACGCATGTATATACAGATCACTATATACTGCCAATTACATTTTATAGATAAAGTAATTTAGTTATTATACTAGTACAGGGACTGTACAGTGTACTACAGAAAAGTCATATAAAGAGGGTAAGTCAATGCTAAAGAAGGTGCAAATTACGCTTTATACAAGAAGACACTGCTTGCAAATAAACTGCACTTCTTCAAGAAAAGTCTGCCTGAGGTACATGGAGATGTTTGGAATCCACTTTGTTAGCCATCTGACACTAAGAAGAACATGAACTGGACTGGACAAAAGTACCCGGAAGCAATTATTCACTCACAACAACAGCGTAAGTACCATCCACACTATTGCGCAGTCATCGGGTATTTCCCGCTCTTATGGTATTGTTTCCCGTATATCTACATTCGCAATTGAATACACAAAACAGAGCAAACCATTGTGTCGCACGTTCTTCTTCTAACCACTGCAATATTGCAGAGGTTTAGCCAGTCCCCCTAACACCGCAGCTCAAAGCACTTCTGCTGTAACCTAACCTAACGTACACAGCGAGAGAAGGTCATCCCCACACTAACGAACTATGAGGCACTTTCACGCAACCCGAATAGTTCCTGAGGTCTTTCCTGCCAAGGTATTCGAAGATGAGGAACTGCGTTTGTTGCAGAATGTCATAGAATTTCATTCCACGAGGAACATTAAATATTCGCATATCAAAGTGCATTATCAAGTACTACGATTTTACTTAATACAATAGATATAGGGTAGATTAAAATAAATCTTCAAAGCCAGAGTTTCAGCTAAAAGAGAGAGAGAGAGAGAGAGAGAGAGAGAGAGAGAGAGAGAGAGAGAGAGAGAGAGAGAGAGAGAGAGAGAGAGAGAGAGAGAGAGAGACAGAGGTAAAGAAACGGTAAATATTGATAAAGACACAACCAACCTTCTGGGTACAAGAAATTTTTCTGGTAGTTTTCGTTGTTTTACACAGTTATGATATTCATTTCCTCAGGGAACCTTTCGTTCCAGAATTTCACCCCCCCCCCCCTCCACGCGCCCGTGTCGACACGGTACTGAACGATTTCTAGTGGTTAAACAACTTTTTTTTCGGTATCAAAACCTAATCCATAGACCTAACCTAACTTATCCTAGTTTTTAGGTAAGCCTTAGCCAAGGGGGTAGGGGCGAAGACCCCCCCTCAGTACCCCCCTTTCTCAAGCCACGAATAGTTTTCGCCATAATCGTATGCCTAACCGATGGACCTGACCTAACCTAGTTTTTATTTTTAACCTAGCCAAAAGGGGGCTTCGCGTGCCCCCCCCCCCCATGAATGTGCGCATTACTTACCTTGATTGAAGGCGTGTAAGGGGCCGGATTCATGGGTCGTCCTGCAAGAGTTTAAGTTTTGAACTTTTTGAAAAGCCCCGCAACATATATCTACAACCTGTGCATTCTGAAGCCATATCAATATTGATTTTGAAATTCGAACTAAGACCCATACTCAACATTCAATTGTCTGTGATTGGTCGATAAAATTGTTGGTTAGATCAATTGTTTCCTTAATAGTGCTATTGTTGTTACGTGACATAATTGCCTATTAGCGATGTTTTTGTATTTCTGCGGCCGAGGTCGGCGCATGCGCAGAGTCAATATTTTTCAGTTTTCAGTTCGTCAGTGCATTGGAAACATTCCCCTTTACTCATATTTTATTTACAAAATAATATATCTCGCTTATTTTACGTTTCCGGAAGAAATTTTTTTTATATTTAAAACTACGTCAAGTAGGTTAGTTTTTCGCTATGTTTGATTTCGTATTTCTCCAATTATACCAGAGAAACTAGATAAAAGAAATAGTTAAATAAGTAAACATATATTTACAAACACAGCTAGATAAAAAAAGAAAAAAAAAGGTCAAGATAGATTTATAAGAGAATCCCCTTACTAAATCCCGTTTTCTTTTCTATCCCTCTCCCTTTTCCGCAGAAGATGCAGAAGTCCAACCGTGTCTGTTAATGGACCCTGAAGTCAAATAATCACGGCATTTTACTTGAATAATTTGGAATTATGAAAATGGAATTTCAGCTTGCGATTCTCGAAATGTTCCCTCGAATAATAGTGGGATGATTTTTCTTTTAATGCGTATGATATATATTATTTTCTATATGATTGTAGGAAAGCCACTTTTAGAGCCTCTTTAAATTTTTAAGATTATGACTCTGGGAAGATGAGAACGCAGTCTTTATAATCA
>BOPN01001671.1:190155-202655 GCA_017312705.2 Penaeus japonicus
CTCTCTGACTCTCTCTCTCTCTCTCTCTCTCTCTCTCTCTCTCTCTCTGTCTGTCTGTCTGTCTGTCTGTCTGTCTGACTCTCTCTCTCTGTCTCTGTCTCTGTCTCTCTCTCTCTCTCTCTCTCTCTCTCTCTCTCTAACTCTCTCTCCACTCTTAACCCCCTTCCTCTCTGAACAGATAGATAGATAAATAGATAGACAAAGGATCAGGAACAATAAAGAAAAGACAAAAACCTGCCGCCCTCTTTCCCTCACTCACTCCTTTGAGAATCGTTATCAAGAAAGACAAAAGAAAAAAAAGAAGAGAGAGAGAGAGAGAAAAAAAAGAAAAAACAAGAACGGACACACATGTTTTCAACGTCCACCTTCAAAAAGACAGAACAGAAAACATTGTTAAAGAGTCGGGCCTTTGAACCCCCCCTCCCCCCCCCCCCCCTTCAAAGACACTGGAGGTCGGTCGGTGTCAGAAAGAAGATGGTGTGCTTAGACAGGAGACACGAGCGCCTTCAGAAATACTTGGATGAGTTGGTGGGGTGGGGGTGGGGGTGGGGGTGGGGGGGGCGTATGACAGATATGAAATAAAGATATATGTATAGATATTAAGATATGTATAAGGATAAAGATAAAGATGGATATGAAGATAATGATAGATATAAAGATAAAGATATATATAAAGGTAAAGATAGATATAAAGATAAAGATATATATATAAAGATAAAGATATATATATAAAGATAAAGATAGACATAAAGATAAAGGCAGATATAAAGATAAAGACAGATATAAAGATAAAGATAGATATAAAGATAAAGGCAGATATAAAGATAAAGACAGATATAAAGGTAAAGATAGATATAAAGGTAAAATAGATATAAAGATAAAGATATATATAAAGAGAAAGACAGATATAAAGATAAAGATTGATATAAAAATAAATATAGATATAAAGATAAAGATAGATATAAAGATAAAGATAGATATAAAAATAAAGATAGATGAATATAAGATGAAGATAAAGGGGGGGGTAAGATAAAGAGAGAAATAAGAATTCAATAAAGGATATTTGAGGAGCAGGACTCAAGTGATTAAGAGACGATAATTAGCTGGAGAATTGGGTGGGTAGATTGATGGTGGGGGGCTGAAGGGGGGGGGGGGGGTTAGAGATCGTCTGATAGATTAAGATAATAAAGGAGACATTGATGTCACTGATGATAATAATAGTGGTAATGATGGTAATCAGAATGATATTGATAGTGATGATAATAAGAGTAGCAATGGTAGATATAATGGATGATGATAATTACAACAAGAAAAAAAATAACAATAGCGATAACAAAAAACAATAATAATAATGATAATGATGATTCTAATGATAACAATAATAATAATATTGCTGTAATGATCCTAATTATAATATTCATATAAATACTAGAGATAACGATCATAATGGTAGCAATAATAATGATTCTATGGATGTTAATGATGATAATGACAGCAGCAATGATAATAAGAATTATAATAGTGATAACGATGGCAATAATGGTGATGAGGTGATAATAATGAAAAAAAAACACACAAAAAAACAAGTGTTAAAAATGATGATGGTAATGATGATAATAATAATCACAATGATAACAATAATCATAATAATAAGGATAATATTAATGATATAGATAACTGGAATAATGATAGTAAAAATGATAATGATGATGATGATATGAATAATGATTAATCACTATGATGATGATAATCATAATAATCATGATAAGAATCATAACGATAATGATGATAAGGATAATAAAAATCAAGACAATGAAAATAATAAGGATAATAAGGATAATAATAAAGATGGTGATAACAATAACAATTATGGGGATCATGATAATGATGATAATAATAATGATAATACAAGGATGATAATGATGATATTCCTAGTAGTGATGCTAATAATGATTATGATAATCATGATGATAATAATTGTAATGAAAATGCTAATGAAATATGACAATAATAATGATGATGATTATAATAATGATACTAATGATACTGATGATAATGATTATAATAATGATGATAATACTAATTATAGTATACAAACAAGAGTAATAATTGTCATGGAAGCAATGATAGTGATACTAATAACAACAACAGCAGTAACAACAATGATAATAAAAGTAATAGTAATAATATTAATAATGATAGTAATAGTAATGATGGTGGTAATAACGGTAATAATAACAGTCACCATAACAATAATAACAATGATAGTAATAATATTGATAATGATAATGATGATAATAATAATAATGCTAATGACAACATTAACAGTAGTAATAATAATAACAGTAAAAAAAACATGAAAATAGAATAATAAAGATAATGATGATTATAGTATAAACAATGAAAAGAAAACAATGAAAATAACCATACTGCTATTACAATTAGTGATGATAAGGTTAATGATTAGGATGATAATAGTACTACAGATAATGATGTTAATAATGATAATAATAATGATAATGACTATGATAATAATAGTACTAGTAATAACTATATTGATAATGATAATGACAATTATAATGATGATAATAAAGAAAGATGGAAAGGCGAAACAAAGAAAATCGATGAGTTGGAATAGATAGAATTGTGACAAATTTGATGAAAAATTATAATGAAAAAGTAGTAATGACATAAATAATAATCAAGATAATGATAATGATAGTAATCACAATAAGGATGACAATGATAACCATGATATTGATATAGATAATGATAACAACAACGATGATGATAATGATTTCGATAGTTATAACAAAACAGTTGATAAGGATAACGACAATAATAGTGATAATGATAATTATAGTGATTGTAATGGGGATGATAATGATAATGATAACGATAGCAATAATGATGATTATTATTATATGAATAATGATGACAATATTAACAATAATAACAATAGCCATGATGGCAATAACAATGATAATGATAATGATGATAAGGACTATAATGATGATAATGACAGCAATGATAAAATATAAATGATAGTAGTAACGGTGATGATGATGATAATGATAGCATCAGTAATGATAATAACAATAATCATCATCATCATCGTCATAATGATAATGATAAACATGATAATCATGTTAGTTATAATAGTAGTAATAATGGTAATGATAACAATGATAATGATATCAAATGATAATAATAACAATGACAATAATAATGATAGTGATAATAATGATAATGATAACAACAATAATAAAGATAAAAATAATGATAATGATGATAATGTTAGTAATGGTAATAATGATAATAATGATAATAATTATAATAATAATAATAATAATAATAATAATAATAATAATAATAATAATAATAATGATAATGATAATGATAATAATAATGATATCAACAATAATGATATCAACAATAATGATAGTAATAGTGATAAAAAATAATTAACATAACAAAAATAATAGTAAAAAGGATAATAATAATGGTAACATTAACGACTCAATAAGCTAAAAAAAGAAAAAAAGAAACGCAAACAAATAGACAGGTAACAAAAATCGTGACCCTGCAAAGTTAACCTCCACATCTAATCTACCAGTCTGATATCCTACGATGCCCCGCCGGATAACAAGACCTCATCCGGAGAGACTCGCTCGGAGGAGACACTAAACTAATCGAATGCCATTCATAATGCCTCAGAAGCGCAGACAATGCCTTATCAACCTCTGCGACTGATCTTGTTGATGAAAAGCGGCCCTTCTCGAGAGGGATCGTTCCGTACTTCCGATTCTATTGCAATAGAGGAAGTTAATCTCGTCGTTGTACAAGCAGGACTGCAAGACCTGTAGGGGAAGGGGTCTCGATCTCTCCTTGCAACGGCATTGCGATGAGATGAAGGAGTGTCTGGATGAGACTTATGGGATTAAGAACGGGCGGTTCGGTCATCTCCATAAAGGCGATTTGGCAAACACACCTAAAGACCCTTCGGTAAGGGCGGCATGAAATCGTCCCCAAAATAGACTACAATACATTCCTTTTCATGGTCCAGATTGAGATAACGAAATGAAATAGCACGAGATTGACTTTTAATATGAAACTCCTATTCCATGATAGATCCTGTGGGATAAGGCAGTTGTATTTGTCTGTGACTTACATGAATGACATGGTAATACTTATAATGATTGTAGTATAATGAAGATAATAATGACAGTAATGAAAATATCAGAGATAATAATGATAATGATAACTCGGTGAGGATAAAAAAATAACTTCAGGGATGATAATGATAATGAACATAATATAAAAAATTATGCTGCTGACGATAATGATGATGATCAATATCATAACGACAGTAACGATCGTAATAACAATAATGATGATGCTTAAAATGGTATTCAATATCCCTATCAAACGATCACAATAACAATACTATAAAAAGGATAGGTATGAAGCAAAAATGCCTGTACCACAATGACATATTTTCAAAAATAATAAATGAAGTAGAAGTAGAACGCTTAATTGCAGCAAATCCTGTGGACTTCCTTCCTAAGCCATTATTGAATCGGTCCTGTACTATAGGATTTTGGATAATGGTGAAGGAAAAAAGAGGATTTAGAAGGAGGAAGAGGAGGTGGAGGAGGAGGAGGAGGAGGAGGAGGAGGAGGAGGTGGAGGAGGAGGAGGTGGAGGAGGAGGAGAATGGAGGAGCAGAAGAAGAAGGAAAAGGATAAGAAAAGGTAGAGGAAGATAGAGAGAGGACGAAAAAGAGGGAGAATTAGGATGTGAAGAAGGGGATAGAAGGAAGAAGAAAAAAAGAAAAAAAGAAAAAAAGAGAGAAACAAAAGAAAAAAAGGGAAAGAAGGAGGAGAAGCATATGAGAAAGATATAAACATTGAAGAAGTAGAAGCAGAAAAAAGAGCACAAGAAGAAGATAAAACAGAGAAGCAAAAGAAGAAGACCAACAACAAAATAAAAAGAAATAAGAAAATAGAAAGATAAAAAAAAAGATAAAGAACAGAAGAACAATGAAAAAAGTGACTAACTAAAAATAAAAAAGGAGAAAGACGACAAATTAGAAAAAAAAGAGTAATAACGATTTATTATTCTGAGTAAAACTAAGCCGCGGTCTATGAATATCCGAGACACAATTACCCGATATCCAAAAATGCCTCTTCTCTCATTATCCTTGCGTCTCAATTGTGTATCGATATTTTTGTAGGGTTGTGTTAGGTTCCTCTTTTGTTCATACGATTCGAAAATGAAAGAAAAAGGGGGTAGAAGTAATAAAAAGTCTTATTGTATCTGGCTGGTATATGTTTCTTTTTTTTTTCTTTTTTTTTTCCAAGGGGGAAAATTGCACACTTCACAATAATAATCTTGCGCTCACGAATCCCCACGGATATTCTTCCTTTCTGTAAAAAAACAAGAAAAAAAATATAAACATGTACATATATATATATATATATATATATATATATATATATATATATATATATATATATATATATAATCATTATTGTCCGTTTCACATATTCTCAACCTAAATGTGATCTAATTCAATATGGTTCTCATTTCAGAATTGACCCAATCGACTCCTAAATGCGCGATAACAGCTGTTGATACCCTTGATAAATGAAACGAAAAAAAAAATGCACAACGCTCTCCTGTTTTCTATCCTCTATATCGTGCACAGTACAAAGCTTTCAACCCGGATGCTCCCCGTGCCAGAGTCCTGTGGAGGCACCTAACGTTTCCCTCTGAGGCTCATCTCCCCCCCCCCCCCCCCCCTCCCGATCCCCGCCTCCCTGAGACGGCAGTTTTCTGTCTCGCCCTTAATGAGTTAGTTCTTCCGGGGGATTAGAGTGCGGCTCGTTTCCCATCTCCTATCGATTAAAGAAAACGCCGAGCTCATTTTTTTTCTGGGGTTACCTTTTTAAAACCGAGCCTTTAACAGCGAAGGGAATCCTGCCTTTGTCACTTCGCCAGGAATTCATTAAGCAATTCCCTCCTTGGCTGTCGAGATCCGTCGGAGGAAAAGGGACACACAAAGGATATCTGTGTACATATGCATATATAAAAACATATATGAATATATTCATAAACACACACACACACACACACACACACACACACACACACACACACACACACAAACACACACACACACGCGCGCACACACACACACACACACACACACACACACACACGCACACACACACGCACACACACACACACAGACACACACACACACATACAGTACATACACACATATATATGCATACACACGCACACACACTCAAAATAATACACACGCACATAGAGGATGAAAGAGCGAGAGGAAAAGGAAGACCACAGATGTTGTTTGTAACAGGTAGCTCTGTTAGGGAAAGGTGTGTTCTTTTGTTCTACTGACACTCATCAGCCTCGAAGCTCTCATCCCGATAGGATAATTTGCAAAGTGGAGTCAGATTAACAGAATCCAGCAGCAGCCAATGACCAAATCTTTCGAAAGCCCTGCATTCCGGCAAAAGGAAAGGAATTTTGGTGCGATATTGCTGTGTTAAGTATGATAACACTACTGATGTTACGATCACTCCGACTTCAGATCTAGACTCGAATGGACATGCTCATGCGGCTTCTACTTTCAACGAATGCAGCTTTCAGTGTCGCCGGTTCTACTGCGAATTGTGGCGGCGATATTGCTGTTGCTAATGCCCTTGCAGATGGTAGTATAACTAATATCACAAACACCACTTTAAGCGCCAGGGCGACCGCTCTCAGTACAGCAACAAAAACAACAACAGTTTTTCAATAACTGATTATTACAACGTCTACCATCGTTACTGCCATTTGCATAAATGCTATTGCCTGCTTGCATGTTATTTACCGTGCTGTTGTGACAACAACTTCTAATACTTGTTATTACTGATATTATCATATCTACAGCTGATACCGTTTGTCTTATTAGAGTTGTTACCTTGCTAAAACTATAACTACAGCTGCTGCCATGCTGTAACTATTGCTGCTGCCTTTGGCTTAACTTCCGTGACTACTAAAGCAGCTAATGCTGACTGCAATCATCACTGAGATACCTGACGTAATAAATACTGAATGTTGTTCCGCTTGTCCAGCAAAGGCGTTCCGCTCCGAAGTATATTACATATGAAGGAGAGGGAATTGGAGTCATGAGCAAGTGTGCTTGGAGAAAGTTCATCTTATATTCATGGGCATGCATGAGATTCTTGCATTTATGACGTGCAATCGCATGCGCACATACACCCCTGCTTGTGAATACGTGCATTCACCCTTTTTTTCTTTCTTTACATTACTCTTGTTTAGTTATTTGCTTTGCTCCTTTTTTTTCAAGTATCTGGCTTTTTACTTTCTCTCTATCTCTGACTATTCCTAACTCTCTCTCTTTCTTTCTCCCTGTCTATTTCCGCCTATCTCTGTTGTTTATCTGTCTGTCTGCCTCTCTCTCTCACTCTCTCACGTTATCTCTCTCTCGCCCTCTCTATCTATTTATCTTTCTTTCTCTCTCTCTCTCCCTCTCCCTCTCCCCCTTCTCTCTCTCCCTTTTTCAATTGCCTCCCTTTCTCACACACCTTTGTCTTGATAAGAATCTCAAGAGGAAGCTTTCGTCTTCGGCTTATACTGCGGAAGCTCATGAACTAAAGCGGTTGTTAGACAAGTTCCTGTGTTCGAATCTCCTTTGTTTCGCTTTCCCTTCTTTCCCTCCCCCCCCCCCCCCCTGGCAGGCCGCCCTCTGTTCAAACGCTCGTTGCAAAAGCTGATGCAGAATGCCTAATACACGCAATAATTCTTTTCCCCGCAACGAGCTACGGCTCAAAACCATGACGTAAAGGAAAATATTTAGACTATTACTTCATATTGGCTGTGTTTACTCCTGTGTTTGTGTGGTAAGCCGGCATGCAGCTGAAGGTGTGTGTAAATCTTGAAATGAATTCTGTAGAATTTGATAACATTGATTATATGTGGTGTGCTTGTGAGTTTGTTTGCGTGTGTTCAAGTTCAGCGTAAACAAAGCATTTTCTTATACGTTTGTGCACTGAAAAAAGGATCAAAATCTATTTTCATTTCATCTTGTTCTTCAACAAAGGACTTGCAATCAGCTATAGCATATTTTTTCGTTCAGATTCATTGATTATTGCATAGTCTAGACACGCCCAGGAAATGAAATGTTATTATACTATTACCAGTGCGTTTCACACTTAGAAGTTTAACTAAGGTATATTTTGATTAGAGGGTTGAACTCAATAGCAACTCATAAATCTGGTTCCTGCCCTCTAGTTTCCGTCGCAAATAGCCTTATTACTTGTGTGTAGTACTAGGAACTGTTCGATGTTAATTTGTTGAGTATTAATCAGTGCTGCTGATGATGATTATTGTTATTATTATCATTATTGTTGTTGTTGTTATTATCATTGTTATTACCATTATCATTATTACTATCATTATCATCATTCTTATCATTATCATCATTCTTATCATTATCATCATTCTTATCGTTATCATTGGCATCATTGCTATTATCCTCATCGTTATTATTATTAATGTCATCATTATTACTATTATTATTGTCATCATCATCATCATTAATGTTGTTATTATTGTTATTATCATCATATTATCGTTATTGTAATCATCATCATTATTGTCATTATCAGATTGATTCTAGTGGGTAATTTATAACTCCGTAGAGTTATATGATATTAATATTGGTAGCGTGTAACCTAACTGCATGTCACTTCCATAATGTTTGTCTGCCGCATTAAAGATGACTCTAAGGTGAAAATGTCAATCACCTCATCCCGTAGCCAACGTTTAATACAAACACACTATACACTCACTTGATAAAATAGAAGGTAAAATTATTCGGCACGAGAGAAACAGTCACCAAAGTAAAATCCAAAAAATCGTCTGTCACTTCACAAATCTGAGAACCTTCTCCCTGTTAACTGCCCTGGCTTGACCTTTTATGTAATAGTTTCCCACGCTTATGGTGAGGTTATACCCATAATTCAATGTAAAGGCGTGTTTTAAAAGTAAACTTAAAATACATATAAAAGTACTAAAACACATTAAAACACATATAAAAATGGGTACAAAAAATAAATTGATTAAAACAGGAAAGCAGGCAAAAGTGAAATAAGGAATCCGTGTGGGGAAACGAGAGAAAACACGAAGAGATAAACAGATGAAAAATGAGTGTTCTGGTCGAAGGAAAAGAGACAAGCTCAAAGTAAAGTAAGTACAAAATGTAAGGTAAGTAATGTTTAAGTTATGTAGAATAGTAGCAATGCAGATGTAGATGTAGAACACGGAGCAATCGGAAAGGTAAGTCAAATAAAAATAAAAACGCTCTCTATTCTTATTAAGATAAACACATGCACACAGAATAGCAAAGACATCATCTTGCATGGCGGAGAAGTCCGTAGATTCGTTAGTGACGTCACGGGATAGGCGGTACGAAATCTGCGGGATGACCCGTCTGATGCTAAGGAATAAATCACTAAATGATGACCATTAGTATCATTATGATCATCATACTTACTATTGTCATTATTATTTGTAATCTTTACTTTCATTATGATCATAAATATCATTGTCATTAATATCACTAATATTACTACGTGTTATTATTAATATTATTATTATCATTAATTCTAATCTTTATTATCATCATTATTATTATCATTACTATCATTATTATAATCACTATCATTAATCATTATATATCAATAATAATATCATCATCATTATTGTTATTATAATTATTACTATTATCACTGTCGTTATCATTAGTTATTATTATCAATATCATCATAATGATCATAATGTAATGATGATAGTAGTATTGATAGTAGTGATGATAATAACAATGATATTAATGATATATAATGATAGTATTGAGTATAATAGTAATGATAATGATAGTCATTAATATTACCAGTATTGTTATCTTAATGATTATCATATTGTTTTCATTGTTACCCTATTATCATCATCATTACCATTATTACTAATTTTGTCTTCATCGTTTTCAGTACTTCCATTGTTATCATTATCATCACCATTACTGGTGTTATTACCATTATTATTTTTTTATCAGTATTATCATTGTTAACTTTATTATCATTACCCTTATCTTTATCATTATTATCATAATGATATTACCATTATTATCATTTTATTATCATCATTATCATGATAATGATGATGATGATTACTGTTCTTATATTCATCTTTATCATTATCAATATTATCATTATTGTCATCATTATCTTTATCATTGTATCATCATCATCACTATCATTACTACTATCATCATCACCATTATTGTTATTATCATTATCATTATTTTCATTATTGTTATTATTGTTATCATTATAATTATTGTTATTATCATTATTATCATTAATATCATTAACACTATTATGGTGTTCATTGTGATCAATACAACCATCACATTTTTGTTATTGCTATCATTATTATTGTTATCATTGTGATTATCATCACCATTATCATCTTTATCATTATTTCTATCATTACTATCATTATTATCAATATCATTATCATTAGCATTAATGTCATTACTATCATCATTAATATTTTCATCCTCATCATCATTATGTTTATTACTATTATCCATATGATTTTGAAAAAAAAAGACTGGGCATGATATTTGCTTTTTCTCCTCACCTCAATAAAACTGAAAGACATTTTTCTGACTCGTCTTCCTTTTCTTTTCCAACTGCTAATATCCCTCCTTTTGTCCCTCATCCATTTTTCTTCTGCTTTGCTATCACGGGTCATGTAATTACATTAGCATGCAATGGGATGCCTGTAGTTACGCGCTGTTTTCAGATGCATCACGTGATAAAGTTGTTGCTAAGCAGGCACAACTGGCCTCTTTCCTGTCTTCTTGCATACCAGAGAAAATTGGCAGAACACAGATTTAAAACTCTTCCCTCCCCTTGGTGAAAAAAAAAAAAAAAAAAAAAAAAAAAAACAATAAAGCCAGATTGTGTGACGGTATCCTGGAGGTTCTCCCAAAGGACGGGGTCATTCTATAGGATATTTACAAACCACCAGAAGCACAGAAGGTTATTTCTCTTGCAAAGTGGAGCTTAGGTGTTTTTATTTAGGCGCCTCAAGTGTTAAAGGTATACAATCACTCGAAACACTTGTGTACCTTTGGACAGTTTTGAATCAGTTATAACGAAACTAATTAACTATTTGTCACGCGAAGCAGGTCCGTTAAATGCCGTGATCGCGAGGGACAGCGAGCCTCTGTTAGAGGGATTTTATTATAAACTTAAAGAAATCATAAAAACTACAAGACAAGTACTAAATAGGACAAAAACACAACATACGCAACGATAAATTGATTACCATAAACAAGCACGCCAAAGCTGTGAAGAAGTGGCACCATCGTAGTTGTAGTGTAACTATATATAGATAAATGGCCATTCATTCTGTAACAATCAACGAGAGTATTAGGTATGTATGTCGGAAGTCATAGCTGGCAGGCATTATCATTTAAAAGGGAGTGATTAAAACGTAATCAAACACAGAGATAAAGGAACTTTTGGAAGTAACTGTACCACTTTGCCTTTTTCCAAAATACAAGCTATAATGTTTACACGAAGCAGTTCTCCAACTCGGTATCATGAAAGTCAAAAACTGTTTCTTCAACATCGTGACCCCCCCCCCCTTTTTTTTCCAAGACGATAATCTTTATATCCCAAACATAAACACCCGTAACGTAAATGCACATGGCGAACAATTTTTGTCTTGTTTCGAAATAAAGAGACTTCGCTATAGGAGACATTGCTTCTCTACAGCTTTCTGCAATACCTATAGTGAAGGAGAAAAAAACTATTTTTCTGGCTAATCAGAGCAAGCAGTATGGGGCAATTTCAAATCAAATCTTGCCGTTTAAAACTTCGATTTTGATTTCGACTCGATCACCTACCTGAATTTTATCCTCTATATGGCAATCGCGGCATAAAATTCGTCAATAATTCGTCTCTTTGGGAGATTCAAGATCTGCCTCTAGAGTTTTCATTATTATCATTCACTGATTAAAAAGAGTACGGCGGGACCTTACTATCCTCAAATTTTGATAATGATCGTGAAATTTATTGAATTAAATTTGAATAAAGCAAATTTGATGCGTGTAAGGAAAGTTTTGATTTCCAACTATTTAAGACAATAACAACAATAACTTATATATATATATATATATATATATATATATATATATATATATATATATATATATATGTATGNAGAGAGAGAGTAAGAGAGAAAGAGAGAGAGAAAGAGAGAGAGAGAGAGAGAGACAGACAGACAGACAGAGAGAGAGACAGAGAGAGAGAGAGAGAGAGAGAGAGAGAGAGAGAGAGAGAGAGAGAGAGAGAGAGAGAGAGAGAGAGAGAGAGAGAGACAGACAGACAC
>BOPN01001671.1:210155-217655 GCA_017312705.2 Penaeus japonicus
CAGAGAGAGAAAGAGAAGAGAGAGAGAAAGAAACAGAGAAGAGAGGGAGAGACGGAGAGAGAGAGAGAGGAGAGAAAGAGTGAGAGATAGATAAATAGATCGATAGACAGACAGACAGGCAGACAACCAGATAGACAAACGGATAGATAGATAGAGAGAGCATATCCAATTTTGTACAACTAACTATATTGGAAGAGAAGCATGTCGTGTCAGCAGCGCTCAACATATTTCTTTCGGTGGCACATGACATATGGATCCGTGCTCAAAACTGATTGGCAGGCGACGTGGGTGTCCTAGTACGGGGGTATATTCTAGGGGTGGAGGGTGGGGGGTGGGGGGTATGATGGAATGATAGTCTGACAATATGAAGGAGGGAACTGGAAGGATGGAGTAAGGATGGAAGGATGGAAGTTCTGTGTTATCCTTGCTGGGACGTAAAATATATTGATTATCAGAACTTAGAATGAACACATGCACTGACATACACACACACACACAAACACACACACACACACACACACACACACACACACACACACACACACACACACACACACACACGCACACAAACTCATCCGACGGTCATGCATTCTCGGACAGCACGAACCTCATCCAACTTTGGCAGTCTTCAGTAACTCTCGGATGCGTATGAATTGAAAGGAAAATTTGAAAGCCAGTTCTTTAGGTCTTCTTTGCCTTCATTCTCCAGATACATTGCCTTGCATGACGGTATTTACGACTATTTGGTATAGTATAATATAGCATGTGTTTACATGTATCTGGTATGGTATGATATGGTATGTGTTTACAAGTATCTGGTATAGTATGATATGGTATGCGTTTACAAGTACATTATATAGGATGATATGGTCTGTGTTTACAAGTATCTGGTATAGTATAATATGGTATGCGTTTACAGGTATATGGTATAGTATGATATGATATGTGTCTATAAGTATATGGTATGGTACGAGTATAATATGGTGTGGTTTTAGAAGTATCTGATATAGCGCGAGTATGATATGGTATGTGGTTACAAGTATCTGGTATAGGACGAGGTTAATATGGTATGCTTTGACAAGTATCTAGTATAATACTAGTATATGATATATGGTTACAGGTATCTGGTATAGTACAATGGTCTGTGTTTACAAGTATCTTGTATATCACGAGTATGATATGGTATGTGTTTACAAGAATATATTACAGTACGATTATAAAATGGTATTTGTTTACAAGTATCTAGTATAGTGTGCGTATGATATGGTACACGGCCACTCTTCAATGACATTTCATTTCAAAAGGATCTATAGTATTTGTTGTCCACTTTTGGATCCGGCGTCCGTGTAGAAACAGCCATAGAAGTAGTCCCGCCTGATGTTTTATCTATTTTTATTTAGGTGTCTATTACTTAAACAAACATCGAATTAGTTATGCATTTAAGGATATCCTGAATATGTTTTTTTAGGATCTTTAAATTACTCTACTTGCTCTATATTTCTATTGCCGGTGAAAACGAGGCTTTGTTGTATGTTCTGTACGATTTTGTCTAGGTATGCGCGCGTTTCCATTTAGTTTATCTGTCTTAATTCCTCCCATGTATAATTACCTTGCTATCTGTCTCTTTCTCTGTCTGTCTCTCTGTCTGTCTGTCTCTCTCTCTCTCTCTCTCTCTCTCTCTGTCTCTCTCTCTCTCTCTCTCTCTCTCTCTCTCTCTCTCTCTCTCTAGATAAACAAAGATATTCCAGCAGTAAAATCATAAACACGGAAAACAAGGAAAATCTTTTAGAAAACAAACAATGAAGCCATTTTCTAGGCAATCCAAGCACACATTGCACATAAGCATCATCTGCATCGGAATCATGTATGAATGCAGACCCTCCCCCCCTATCCATCCCCCCTTCCCTATCATCCCCTCTGTCTCCAACACCTCCATTCTAATCCACCCTCTCCACTCCTCCACCCCACCTTCCTTCCCCTTCTTCCCAGCCTCCTTCTCCTCCACCATCACCCATCCCACCCTCCTTCCCGTCCTCCTACCCCTCCACCCCACCCCCTATCCCATGCTCCGGCTCGCCCTCTCTCCCCCTCATCTGGAGTGCAACACGACTTGTGCATTACAGGACAATCCCCACCGTGCACTTGCGAGTGTCCTGGGTACATGCAGGGTGGAATGTCCTTGCACAAGAGGAGTACCACCGGAACGAGGCTCACCAAGAGGCAACAAATTCGTTTTTCCTGTTTGGAGTAAGTCGCCCTTTTCTTTTCTTGTTTTCTTTTTTTTTATTTCTACTCGCGGAGTGAAAGAATTGTGTATTGTTATCGGTGCTCGTCTCTATCTCTTCTCTCTCTCTCTCTCTTTCTTTATTTATTTCTGTCTCTGTCTCTGTCTCTGTCTCTGTCTCTCTCTCTGTCTCTCTCTCTCTAGGGTGTCTCTCTTTCTCTCTCTCTCTAGGGTGTGGAGGGTGTGGAAGAAACTCCCGTGAAAGAAACCTCACTGAAAAACAACAGTGATCTGGTGAAGGAGGAAAATGCAGATGTCAACATTACAATAAAAGGTAAAACATAAAAGAAAAATAATACCGAGTAAATTGGAAGGAACAACAAAAACGACAGTTTATTGTTGCTGAAGTATAAAGACGCTGAAAAGATAAATTTATGAAAAAAAGGAAAGTAGGCAAACATCCAGGAACTATTTGATAAATACAAGGAAACCATAAAGGTTTGATGTACGTAATATTAAGATAATGTGGAATGTGAGTACTTTACTTCCTAGAGTAACAGACGTCCACTATTTCGTATTGAAAAATGATAAAGACGTAATTTGTCGCCAGGAGACTAGGGACATAAAAGGTGACACTCTTAAATTCAATGGTTAAAGACCATATCTTATTTCCTGAGACCGAACACGGGGAGTGTCTCCATACGTCAAAAGTTGCCGTGAGAGTGTATGTGTGAAGCTGTATTTGCAAGAAGGTGATGTATATATTGCAAATTTATATATCTATGGGAAATATTTTGATCTCAGATGTCTAGCAAATTGCACGTACTCTGACTTGACTCTGATAGTGTGTGATTTTAATGCTAGGCACCCGCAATTAGAGGAAATTGGCAAAATCAATGATAATGTTATCAATTTCTTAAAGATAGGCCTGAGGCAGGCTTACTGGGTAGTAAAGAGGCGACACACATCAAAGGTGGACGAGTTGAGTTACGCCTGTCTGCTAGGCGGTTAGGGTATTCAAGGAGAATGAAGTAGTAAGTGGGCTACTTAGTGGTCATTTCACATTATACCTTAAGTTAGATTTAAAAAAAGAAAAAAAAAAAATCCAAAGAAAAAGGTTTACTTTAGACAGAAGCGACAGAGAACTGTTTATCTACAATCTGGAGGATTGGTACAGATATTATACACCCGTAAATTTAAATAGGTTCAGCAAGAATTTGTTAAGTATGATAAAAATATGCTTACCTATAAAGGCTAGGTCACAATGGATGGAGAAGAAACACGGAGCAAGGAAAAACAGATACTGGAGTGATAAGACTCTTAAAGAGTGGACACAGATATTAAGGATGGCACACAAGGAGTGGTCTAAAAGAGGCAGGCGAGAAGATAAGGATATACTCCTAAACATATCAAAGATGCGTGGGGAGAAAAGAAAGGAAGTAAGAAAAAAAGTATTGGTCAGAGTTCGCACGAAATATTGAGGAAAGTTAAAATCTCAAAGACAAATGGCATCATGTAAACAAAATGAAGGGCACGACAAATAGCCTCATCAGTCACAAACATATTGAGAAATGGGCAAAAGCATCTTCTCTGGTTTCATTACCACAAAGCACTCGTGACGCTTTGTTTGCATCGGAAGCCGAAAGAAAGGGACAAATTGTTTCATCCGTAAACATTACTGTAGTATCTTGTCAGATTATAACTACACACGAACAACTACACACGAACTTTTAAATGGAGTTAAAAAAGGGAAAAACACACCACGAGGAGAAGATGGAGTAACATATGGTATTCTAAACTCATTAACAAGCATGAAGAATAGCCTTCTAATAGACTTATTCAATATGAGCTACTCGCAGGGTAGACTACCGAAGGCCTGGAAGAAAGCTATTATAATATCTATTTAAAATCATCTGGGGGTTACAGACTTGTATCTCCGAATTCCTGTATGTAAGATGACGAGTGAATATTATTAAATTGACAAATGCACATGATTGGAGATAAACTGTCCTGTAATCCGGTTTTATGAAGGGAAAGGGAACATCAGACTGTAAAATTCAGTTTATTTAATGATGCAGAAAAGTGTATTTTTCATTGATTTACAGGGAGCTTTTGATAAAGCTAATGGGGAATAGATTCTATATGAATTGACAAAATTAGGCGTAACAGGAAAGTTGCTGAGATGGATTGGTGACTATCTGTCAGCTAGGAAAGCTTGCGTATGGTTTCAAGGCTGTTTTCAGAGGAGAAAAGTTTTGAGTTGGGTACTCCACAAGGAGGTGTATTAAGCCCAATGTTCTTTAATATTCTAATAAATAGAATAGGTTCAGAGAGATATCCCCAGGGCGTTCAGCCAATTATATATGCTGATGATAAATTTATAAAAGGGACCACACAACGCCGTTTATAAACAGCGTTGGGCAGATTTACTAGTCTTGTTCAAACGTTGGCATTGGTCATTAATGAAGAAAAGACGAAGTTTCAGAGTAAACATACAGGTAACGTGACTCATACCCTAAACTTCAAACTAGTGGAGAAGGTGTCAACATATAAACATCTGGGTATTTACATTGGCTTCACTGCCTCGAGCAAAGATACTGAAGTAAATCACGTACTAGTGCAGTGCAAGGCCCAACTGTGGCCGCTCAGGGCACTTGCTTGTCGTGGGATAGGAGCTGGGGTTCCTCTACTGAGGCTAGTCTTTATCAGTACAATAAGAGCTTTCTGTAGCTTGTCAGGGGAGGCTACGAAGGCTTGAAACCATGCAGAATGAAGTTATTCGTATTATCCTCGGATGTCAAAAGAATGCTAGGATAGGCCTAATGAGAACAGAGGCAGGACCTCAAAGTACTGCACAGAGAGTAAGCGAGATAATTGCCATAATGAGAGGGAACAGCGGTAAGAAATTAGTGAGAGATATAATCAGCGGTCTTAACGATACCAGGACCTTTTGTAGATAAAGCAAGCGAGGATAAATGAATGAGCTGAAAATTACATCGACTGTTATGGCTTGGAGGACTATTGTCGTTCGCTTCAGACATCCCCCAAAGTGCCACCATATGGTCTTCTCCGATGGATCAGTTCTGAAGGATGGCAGAGCAGGATGTGGGGTTATCGCAAGCAGTGGGAGAACACTGAGTAATCATATATCATCGACACAGGGTGAGTTATGGGCAATATTGACGGCATTTGGAAATATTTAAATCATTAATAGAGATGTATATTTCTCTGTGAATAGCAGGGGAAAGATGGACTCACTAAATAGCAAAGGTCCTGTGTTTGAGCACATTGTTAACGAGTGCCACTTGATTGCTCATCGGTTGCGAGGCCAGGGACGTGTAATTACATTCGCCTGGATCCCATCGCATGTCGGTATCACCCTTAATGAGGTTGTGGATGAGGTAGCGAAGGAGGCAGCAATAGAATGTGAGGTGGACATTAAAAGTGTTCAGACTCTTAAGCAAGCAAGGAACAATATCAAGAGGATAAAGTTAGATTATGATGAGATTAATAAAGGCGAGTCGATTGAGACGAGCGAAACCTTGCAACACTATATACATCTAGTGATGAGCACAGACTTAACTTATGGAAGGGGCAAGAGCAAATGAAAAGACTCTTTGCATATGAGAATTAAATTAGGGTATAGATGTTATTGGGAGCAAGATGTTCCGGAATGAAAAGGAAAAAGAATGCAGGGTGTTTAGGTTACCAAGGTCATACACATTAGTATACTATATCCTACAGTGTCCCATGCTTCAGATTTACTTAAACGCAGATATAGCTGGACTCCCCGAACAGGCTGTATGGATGTTTAGAAATGGCCAGGTAATCGAAAATTTGAAGAACAAACATTTTGCATAAATTACATAATCGTAGTTGGTAAATATGCACACAGGACTGTGACTTTCTTTCTGCTGAGACTATGATAACTCGAGTAGGTTTTATTGAGATGTGGGTGCCTATCATTTATGATATAACATTCTGTTGAATACAGTTATTGCTATTGCCATTCTGATAAATTATTTCCTCCAGGAACACACTTATGTCTTGCTAGCATACATGTACGTCACATATTCAAGTATGATTATGCGATCCCAGGAGAAGTGAATTTTTATACTGTTATATCAGTCTCATAAGATGTAAACATTTAACTCTGTATGCTTGTGATTGTGATTGTTTATATCTAAATCTGTTGATTTAGCTGTATTGTTTTATAAAAGAAATGTGAGCCCATAGAGGGACTATGATTGAGGCAAGTATAATCTACGTTACCTCACCCTTTATAAATAACCACTTGTCTCAATAAACTTGTCAAAGTCTCTCTCTCTCTCTCTCTTTCTTTCATTTTTTCTCTCACTCTCTCTCTCTCTCTCTCTCTCTCTCTATCTATCTATCTATCTATCTATCTATCTATCTATCTATCTATCTATCTATATCTATCTATCTATCTATCTATCTATCTATCTATCTATCTATCTATCTATCTATCTATCTATCTATCTATCTATCTATATATATATGTATATACATTCCCATTCCCTGTCAGGAAGGTAAAATTTGTATTTCTATATTAAATGCGTTACTGCATTCTACCATCTTACACATACACACACACAAACACACACACACACACACACACAGACACACACACACACACACGCACACACACACATATGTATATGTGTGTGTATATATATATATATTTCTCTCTCTCCCTCACACACACACACACATACACACACAAACACACGTAAATACGCACAAGCGTATATTCCATATATTGAGTCAACTGATATAACAAAGGCGTCATCACATTACATCTGAAATAAGTCTATCAACCTAGAGTGGTTCGGAATTAGGAACCCTTGCATAAAGATTCGCAATAAAAATGAAAAGATAATCCTCCTTTACCAAATTGCAACCTCTCCCCTGCCCCCCCTCCTTCCTCTCGTCTCCTTCTCCTCTCCTTCTTCAAATTCCACCCGATCTCGCCATCTTTTAAACATTTGCAGTGGGTAATTTCCAAAATCCAACTCGCGCCTCAAGTGATCCGTAAAATGAAGAATTTGTGAACAGAAGATTTGCTGCTCAGAATCACATATTCTTTTACCTCTCTAGTCGTGGCACGCCCTTTAGATGTATATTCATAAAGCATATATTGATGCTAATGATAACGATTATATCTATGATGCTGGTGATGATTATAAGAATAGCAGTAAGGATAATCATAATCATGGTATATATAAGATCAGCTATGACATGAAAAATGATAATCT
>BOPN01001671.1:230155-237655 GCA_017312705.2 Penaeus japonicus
TGATAAGATGTCACAACTGACAATTTAACAAATGTCTTGAAATTATTGAGGTTAGCGATGTCTTTATGAGGTAGTAGGTTCCACGTATTAGTATTATATTAATATATATATATATATATATATATATATATATATATATATATATATTTATATTTATATATATGAGTTAGTAGGTTCCACGTATTAGTATTTGCCGTGTCCCTATTTGTGTGTGCGATCTGTTGACATAGAGAGAATTTACTTGTGTTTGAACACCTGATTTGTTCCCATGAATGATTCTATGATGAAAACACATGTATCATAAGAGCATTTGGTTTGGACTTTAAACCATTTTAGTTTAAGAATATGTGGGGTGATGTGATCGAACTTACTAGCATTACCCAATGCAACCCTCGCTGCAAAGTTTTGTAGTCTTTGTGCTTTCTGCATTAGGGATATGTTAGTTGAGCCCTAAACATTTAAGCAATAGTTAATGAAGCTAAAGTTTGTTCAACCGTGATTTGATTTTCATATGATTAAGACATATTAGTGTTCCCATTACCTTCCTATGTATGTTATTAACATGGGCTTCAAATTTCATATATCTGTCGAAGTGTACGCCTAGATTTTTAACTGAAGGGCTTGGTTTAATTTGGCAGCCTTCGAATTCAACGGTTGCGTCTATAGGAATTTTAGCGAAATTTTGCCGTTTAGCCATGAAGATACATTGTGTTTTTGTGGATTTATTTTAAGGCCATAGATGCCAAAATATATTTTTGCTTGAATGAGAGTGTGTCTAGTGTTTCTTATCAATGCATCTAAGTTGTTCGCTGAGTTGATATGTATAAATTGAGAATCATCGGCGTATTGTATTAGATGGCAGTTATGGACTGTGGTTGATAAATCATTAATGAAAATTATGAATAGGATCGGGCCTAATATAGATCCTTGTGGAACACCGAAAAAGATTGGTTATGCTAATATATTCTCATTATTTTTTTACCGATTGGGTTCTTGTAATTAGCTAACTATCAAACCAATAGGTATCAATTCTATGATTTCTTAATTTGTTATGAAGAATTTTTCGGTTGATACTGCCAAAAAAGTGAGCAAGTTTACCTTATTGTTGTCCATTTTATAAATTTGGCCAGTGATCTGTAACAACGCTGTTTCAGTGGATAACCTATTTCTAAAGCCATGTTGAATTCCAGATAGGTTATTGAGTTTCAAATAGGTTATTGGTCTCTAGGAAATTAATCGATTAATTTGCTACTACTTTTTCATGAACCTTAGATAGTACTGGGAATATTGAAATGAGGCGGCAATTATTCATGTCGTCTATATTCCAAGACTCAAAAATTGGTGTCATAATTCCATATTTCCAAAGCGAAGGAAAAAGACCAGTAACCAGACAGGTGTTAATGGTGATCGTTTTATAAAATGCGATTAAGGGTAGACTATTCGCATTTGTTTCGCGGACTTATTTTATTATTTAGATGATAGTTTCTACGTCTACTGATTGTGGTCTGAAAACATCATTTGTTCATAAGTTAGTTTTCCAATCTGTGCAAAAAATATATTAAAATGGTCGGTGTTATGTGCAGAAATTGTGTAATTATCTGTGTTTATTGTTAAGCACTATTGTTTCAATAATTTTCCATGTTTTAAGAGAGTTGTTTTTATATTTGGCGAAATTATTTCTGAAGTAATTAGTCTTTGCCGATTAAATTAAGGATTTAACATTTTTGTTTTTCATTTTATGAATTGAATAATGAAGGAAGGAAGCATGTTGCTTTATACGGTAACCCAGATATCTTCTACGACAGTATTGTTAACTGTTGTAGTTGATATCATATTTGACTTAAGGGTCTCCCTTACAAATATGCATACTCATCCTCCTCGCCCTACATCACATCGATAAACTCGATAATACGGAATTTTGATCAAGTTACTTATTCTTTCCCGGTGGAGCCATGTTTCACTAACAGTATGTCTACATTTCTCTCCTTTCTGGCAGTGTTGCGCGGCCAAACATTCTGATCGTTTTTGTACTTGTTTACTTTTTTTTGCTTAGGAACACTTTGGCATTGTCAGGGAACGTATCTGAGTTTATGAATTCATTGCCCCTCACTGTGATAGGGGGAGGAGATACAAAGGGGAAAGTTTGGTAGGTGCTCTGATTATGGGAGGGAGATTGAGGTTCGGATGGGATTTGATGGAGGGGGGGGGGGGGTAATTCAGGTGTGAGGGTTGCATCCACGGCAAGTTCACCTGGTGATAGCACAACAAACCTTGCCCCATTATTGCCTTGATGGCCGACTGCTGTTCTGAGAACATTCCTATCAGCAGGTCTATTTTGTTTTCCATCATGATATGATCTGTGTAATATGGCTCATGATGGGTCTATATTGCTTTTGTCTTTGTAATTATGAAAGAATTTCACGAAAAATGTGAATGGGGGGCTGTCCGTTGCAAAGAGAGACAGAGGAGGGGGTGAGGGGAGGGAAAGAGAGAGAGAGAAAAAAAGAGAGAGGGGGAGAAAAATTTAGAAAGAGTGAGAGAAAAAAATTGAAAGAGAGAGAGAGAAAGAGAGAGAGAGAGAGAAGGAAAGAGAGAGAGATAGACAGACAGAGAGTGTGAGAAAACGAAAGAGAGAGATAGGGATAGAGAGAGAGAAAGAGGGAAAGAGAGAGAAAGAGATTGAGTGAAAATGATCGAGACAGAGATAGATAGGCAGATAGGGATAGAAAGAGAGAAAGAGGGAAAGAGAGGTAGATAGAGAGAGAGAGAGGACCCGAGAGGTGAGTGAAGTGAAGAAGGGTGAGAGGGAGATGTTTAAGGGAACAGAGAGAGAGAAAGAGGAACAAGGGGAGAAAGAAAGAGAGAGAGAGAGAGAGAGAGAAAGATAGAGAGAATGAAAGGGAGAGAGAGAAAAGGAAAGAGAGAGAAAGTGAGAGAGCAAAAGATAAAGAGAGAGAGAAAGAGATGGAAAGTAATAAAGAGCGATAGAGAGAGACAAAGAGAGAAAGAGATAGAGAGAGAAAGAGGGAAAGATAAAGAGAGAAAAAACAGAGAGAAAGAGAGGGAGCGAGCGAGCGAGCGAGCGAGAGAGAGAGAGAGAGAGAGAGAGAGAGAGAGAGAGTGAGGGGACATTGAAGAACGGTGGAAGGGGGTGTTAAAGGGAATAGAGAGGGTAGAAGTGGAAGGGGAAGAGGAGAGGAAAAAAAGAGGATAAGGAGGGGTAGAAGGGGAAGAGGAAAAGGAGAGTATAGGGGGAAGGGAAAGAGAGAGGGAGGAAAGGGAGGAGAAGGATGGAAACAGAGGGTGGAGGGACAGAGAAGACGAGGAGAGGGGTTGGAAGAGAGAATTGGGAAGGGGAAAATGGGACGGAGAGAGATGAGGGGAGGTGAGAGAAGCTGGGTAGGTAGACGAAGAGGATGAGGAAGAGGAAGAGAGGGAATGAGGGAGAGGACAAAAAAAACGGGGAGGAAAGAAGGTAAATGGAAGAAACAGGGAGTCATGACGCTCGTTCGAACAGCCGGATGAGAAGAGACCATTCCCGAGCGTGATCTTAGAATGATAATGGTTCAGAACTCCTTCAAGAAGAGGGTGTCTAGAGAGGGAGTTTAATCTCGTGTCAAGTCAATGCCTTATAAAAGGACACGAGTTCTTTCAGTTGCCATTAGCTTTAGTGTGCTTATGTCTCTTGTAAACAGAAGGCGAGAGCGCAGTAAGGCAGATTTCAGATTGTCGCACTTTCGCTTTAGATTAAGATGTCTAAAAGTATCAAAATATTGTCGTATCATTCCAGTTGATAGTCAGTGGTCAGGCTTAATTCAAAAAGCGATATATGAAGCGAGGATCCTGTAAGAACGATTTATTAGGGCGATCGAAGGAAATGTACTTTGGACAAGGAAGGGTTTGTCCACCAGAACGGCATAATTTTATGGCTTACCCGCTTTAATTAAACTGCAATTGTTAACGCCAAAAACTACTCTAGCTATAAATTCTCCGTACTGAATTTCGTTTCGCAACTATGTTATTTGCCGAGTTGATACGCAAACGAGAAATGTCAAACCTCTTCTGATTTGAAATAGTGTCGAGAGTAAAGGCCCGAACGGTTTATTGTTTTGAGGGGGATATTGAGTATTTACATATCGCGCATGGTGAAATAACACTTCATTATGAGAAGCGCTGTTTTAAATAACCTCATTATCGCGTCCATCCCGGAATGTTGTTGATCAGTCATTTACTTTAGGCTTGTAGCATACCTGTGCCAGTTACGGATCCGAGCCTGAATATTCATCCACATGTTTTTGATCAACAGTGTCTAATTTTCGTCTCTTTGATACACCATCGGGGACTGGATGCCAAATACGCGAAAATAGATCATTTGACCGAGTTGGAATGTGGAAAGGACGGTACAGGTTTCCCTTTAAAGATTTCGTGATAAGGAGATTGAACGTTTCATGTTCATAGTTATGCAGGGATCTATCCTTAAAGGATGATATATGATACGATGTCCTTCCATAACTGTGCAGGTTTCCATAACTATTAAAGAATAAATAATCCAAATGTCAGAGAGAGAGAGAGAGAGAGAGAGAGAGAGAGAGAGAGAGAGAGAGAGAGAATGAGAAACTAACCATATCAACGATAATCATAGTGCGGTATAGATTTTATTAACGATAACTATATTTAAAAAAATATATATGTAAAACAAATACAACTAAATAAACAACTTACACATACTCCCTATTGCAATTAAGTTATTCAAATGCATGCACGTAAACCCAGAGCTTCAATCAGAAGACAAAATCTCTGCATTTACATACATACGAATCGTAACGCAAAATAACTGTGATTTCAATATCCTTTCTCCTGCCTCGTCTGGAGCTGTCGAACTTGTTGTGGACATGTTAGGATTTATTATTCAACTAAAGATGGAAAGACAGAGAGAGGGAAAAGTAGGGAGAGGGAGAAAGGGAAAGATAGAGACTGGGAGAGAATGAGTAAGAGAGAGAGAGAGAGAGAGAGAGAGAGAGAGAGAGAGAGAGAGAGAGAGAGAGAGAGAGAGAGAGAGAGAGAGAGAGAGAGAGAGAGATTAAAAAAAAAACGATAATGCGAAAGAGACAAGAAATATATTAAATAAAAAGACAAATAGACTTAGAGTGAGATAGATAGATAGATAGAGAGAGGGAGAGAGGCACAAACAAAGCTAATCCCATTCCTCCAAATCGGCCCTTTACTCGCCAGCAGAACATCGGGATCCTTGGCTCACTAAGATAAGGCGTTCAAACTCCTTCGGGACATCTTGGCTCTCCTGCTCTTTGCATAGGACTCCTTTACCAGCGCTGCCACTCTTGCCGCCTTATGTTGCTCTCGGTGTTATTTCGCCTTCCTCTATTTTGTTTTTTGTGTGTTTCTCTGTCTGGCTGTGAGCGTTGTTCTTTCTCTTTATGTTTCTGTCTTTCTCTGTCTCTGTCTCTGTCGCTCTATCTCTTTCTTTCTCTTTCTCTTCTCTCTCTCTCTCTCTCTCTCTCTCTCTCTCTCATTCACTCTTTCCCTCTTTCTTGCTTCTATCTCTGTCTCTTTTGTTACATCTATCACTTATGTTAATGTATTATGTTAATTACTTAAGTTGATTTGCCATGCCAACAGCTTTAATTTAATATCCGTGACTCCTTCATTCTTTTCTTTTGCGTCTTCCACGTGCTTCTGCTTGTTTACACACACACACACACACACACACACACACACACACACACACACACACACACACACACACACAAACAAACACACACACAAACATACATCGCATCTCTAAGTCTCGAAATCACGACTTAAATTTTAACAAACATTATGCAGAAGGAGGAGGAAGAGGAGAAGAAAATTAATCACTCCACCTCGCTTGCAACAAAAGGATGATAAATAAAACAAAACAACGTGGGGAGTTAATCAGTTTCTTTCTACTAAGTCCATGTTAATAAAAAAAAAAAAAAAGTCATCGCGATATTAGCAGAGTACGTATTTTTTATGTTATTGCGAAAGAAAACTTATTCAAAGAAATTATTATACGTGTTATTTTCACCAAGGTCTGTTCATTTAATCCGAGATCATGATGGCGTATGTGGATTAAAATGGTACGTAGAGATGCTTTTCCCTTTGATTAATATAATCTCTAACCAATTAGCAATATAAAACAGAAGAAAAGGCTTATTCACTCGTTAATTAAAACCTTTCTTATGGATAAAAGCATTGATCCCGTAGAGTAAACATGGTATCGTTTACATTACTTTATGATATCCTAACTGTTTCCAGGAAACTTGGTCCTTCTTTTCGTTACTGAACAGGGTCAGTATAATCCTTACGTATTCATTCTGCGTTAATTTTTTACTATACAGCGTTGTATGAAACGTAGAACTTGCCTTTGCAGTGATTATTAAACTCTCTGCCGTAGGGGTTCATATTGTAAGAGGAAGAAAGGGTGATATTTCATATTGTTTTCTGTCAGAACACGACCAAATATACAGCACATGCATACACACACATGTATACAGACGTAAATACATTCTTATCTAAGAATAAAGATAAGCATAGTGACGCTCTCATACAAACAGAAAGGGAGATACATACGAATAGATCTATCAGCAGGTGAAGAAGAATTGTCTGAAAAAAGGATTTCTGATTTGGATTTCTTTCTTTCTTTCTTTTTTTTTTACCAAAAACAATGAGTGTGATAAAAAAGGAAATTTGTAAAAGGCAGGGTAGCAGCTTAACCTTGTTATATACCATGTCGACAAAGAAAAAAACGTATCAATACCATCTATTATGCAGTTTACATACCAAAGATATAGAACACATGTTAAGGGGCAAAATAAAGTAATTCAACGCAAAGGAAATAGTATACATGCTCATGTAAATATTTAAACGTCTGTGAAAATGCTTGAAGATGCTGTGTCAACGTAACGCGTATGATTAATACAATATGATATTCTTTAAATCAAGATATTTCAGACGGATTCTGGCTTTGTGATTTTGATAATTATATCAATTAGCTAAATGTACTATTACATATCAAGTTAGCATTAATGATGACACGGATAGATAATTTTCCTCCTATTCTTTCATCACACAAAAGGCCACATTGCCATCAACACCACACGCACGTTGAAAGATATGTCTCTCTCTAACGTACATACACCTATACGAATGTTCATGGGACAAGAAACATCTACACACACTGAATGTATAAGACTTTGAGCCACTACTATTGACACAGTGGCACAGGGAACAGTCACTCATTACTTTGTCTGACTGTAGGGTCGCGAGAAGCTATAGCGAAGAGTAGCCCAAAGTCGGTCTTCAATTGGAATCTTACCTTCATTCTTAGCCTTGGAAATACTGTTTGAAAGCCTATACGAAGCGACATACATACATACACACATAAACACACACACATAAACACACACACACAGATACACAGATACACATTCATACACACACAGATACAGACACACACAC
>BOPN01001671.1:242655-245155 GCA_017312705.2 Penaeus japonicus
TTCATTCCAGATTATCAACCCACTAAACTCACAACGCTGTCTATGAGGAACACCATACCAACACCCGGATTTAGCTCGAAGCGGGAGGGAGAGGGAGCCTGGGGGCAGGGATGGGGGCTTAAGAGTGCTTCAGGTGCCTCAATTCTGCTAGTTTACGCGACCCCGCTATAGCTTGGGCCACTCCTGGGCTGAAGCAGAAAGAAAGTTTATGAATTTTTATTTTGCGAATAAAGGATGCATTACGAAGGGTTTTGGGTTATTTTTTGATGATGGTGACGATGATAAATGTTGATAAGGTTGATGAGGAGGATAATATGATGGGGATGATGATCAGGAGGATAATTAGGATGAGGATGAAAATGAAAATGAAGAGGAAGAAAAGATGATGATGATGATGAAGAGGAGGAGGATGATTATGATAATGGCTATTATAAGCATGATGATAAGGATAATGAAATCATATTGCTAATGATGATGTAATCGCAAAAAGGATGATGATAATGATAACAATGGTAATGATAAAACGGATAATAATGTTGATAATAATGATGATAATAGAGAGAGAGAGAGAGAAAGAGAGAGATAGAGACAGAGAGAGATGGAGAGAGAGAGAGAGAGAGAGAGAGAGAGAGAGAGAGAGAGAGAGAGAGAGAGAGAGAGAGAGAGAGAGAGAGAGAGAGAGAGAGAGAAAGAGAAAGAGAGAGCGAGAGAAAGAGAGAGAGAGAGACAGCGAGACCAAGACGCACAGCCAAAAGGACCATGTTGCCAAGACCTAACATTCCTTACCTGCGTAGTACATCTCCCTGTGCATGGAGGGACAGGCCTTGGCGCGATGGGCGTTGGTGAAGTCGATGTTGGTTCTGACGGTGCGGTGGTGCAGCGCCTTCACGGGACGGAAGTTGTTGGCCATCCGCGCCTTCGGGAGGGCCTGGTCGCCCTGCATCAGCTGCCGAAGGGCGTACAGCTGGGGGGGGAGGGGCAGAGAGGGGGGAGGAAAGCGCATTAGTCTGACTAGAGGATGCATAAGGCGAAAGACTTTCTTTAATTCGTCTCCTTTCAAACATGAGTTGCAACGAAAAGCGGGAGAGAAGTTATATTCCCTTTCTGGCATTGCAAGTTTAATATGCAAGGTAAGTCAATCTCAGATATGGGTCCAAAAGATGCCTGTTTGATGACACACTGAATTACAGTATTATTTGTGCCTCTTTACAAAGCTTCAGCAAACTGGCATACTCGATCGACACATTGGAGGTGGCATACATCTAGGGGTATAGTAAGAGTGGGGACAAGATTTATAGCAATTTGGTTATAAATATTGCATTGCCCTATGTCATGTCAAAGGACTAACACGATAAAGCATGGCTGTCTCTGTTGCCCATATGATACATCATGAATATTTCAACAACCAAAATCATATGTAGCTACCATAATGTACTTCAATACAATTAAAACAAAACTCAACTGCTTAACAATAGATTAATAAAAAAAAAAAAAAAAAAATATATATATATACACCAATACTGAAAATGTCCCTTTCACATCCATACAACTCCCCGCCCAGGTTTCGACAGACGCGACTCGGCCGGAACTTCCTGTGGGTAAACTTGGCTCATGATCGAACGAGAATGTTTAGGCAGACTTTATCCCAAGAACACGTGCCTCTCCGGCCCACTTCCCTGCCATAGCTCAGACAACAGATGGTACATAAATAGATAAACAAAAGGAAAGTAAAAATGACAGGGTAAGACATACAAAGCATGAAAGACGCCTGATGCTAAAAACATCGAGGACAAAGAAATCTTGGAGGGGAAAAAAATCTTTCAATGCCCGGAGGACGAGCGGCGATTGGACGAGGGACGCTGGGGTAAGGGGGGGGGTGAGGGGTGTCGGGGAGGAGCTGGGGGTGGGTGGGGGAGGGGGGCGGTCTATCTTCAAGGGATGGGGGAGGGGGTTGGTTTATGATAAGAGGTGGTGGAGGGGTAGGGGAGAGGTCGTGGTAAGGGAGGGGATAGGGAGATGGCTATGAGTAGGGGTAGGGATGGGCCAGGGACAGGGGGTAGAGTTGGGGGCTTGGAGGTGGGGTGGGATGCGGCCAAAGGGAGGGGGGGGGGGAGCACATCGGGGCGCGAGGGGGAGAGGAGGGGTAGTTTTCATGCAATGAACATGAAGAACAAAAGGGATAATAAAAGCGCCACCTTGAATAGTGTTTCGTACGAAGAAAACTGGTTACAGGAAGTAGGGGATTATCATCAAAATTAACCGTGTGTGGGTGGGTATGTGTGGACGCCCGCGCATCACATGTTTAAATGAACCATTTACCATTTTCTTATTTCATCTGCCAAAGGAATTAAAAAATAAGATTATCTCGTGTTAGTGGAAGCGAGTGTGTCTCCAGATATACCTACTTTTTTCTCCATAAGAAATGTAAAATAGATGTATGATTATGTATATATATATATATATATATATATATATATATATATATATATATATATATATA
>BOPN01001672.1:0-2500 GCA_017312705.2 Penaeus japonicus
ATTCTAATCAAACATGAAGTAAAGCCATTTTGCAGAATTACTGGGAAAACCAAAAATATGGCCTACACGGAAACTGAAATGAATCTACCTCAGAAAGAAGTAACATATATTGCAATCATGTTAAGTCTTCTGTCTAGACTTAAATTCAGTGCATTAGTCTCACATAATGGAAAATATCCTGTGTGGACTAGTACCTAGTTAATTTATACATGTTAAAACAAGTTCCAATCAAGATAACATAATTATCTATAATCCCGTGTGGTCTAGTGGCTAGGATACGCGGCTCTCACCCGCGAGGCCCGGGTTCGATTCCCGGCACGGGAAACTTTTCAGGAACGCCTACTTGTGAAGCAACTCTGTTGTTGGAGAGACAATAACAAGTAGGCGACCCACTGGTGCCATCTGTGGATCTAAAAATGGGCCTAATTGAAACCCACACACTGAAATGATGTAGCAGGTGCCATGTTTGAAAAGTAAAGATATTAAATATTGTCTTTATGATATAACTATTGCATTATTAATTGCATAATATCTCCATCATCACAGGGTGTATTACGATGTAAATGTTAGCTATAGTTAACTGTGTAATTACTTTTAATATGGCACAGTGTGAGTCCTAGACTAATCCCATATACAAATTTAGGACAATCTGAACTTTAAAGGACAGTCCTCGAATTTGCTATAAAAATTCTATTACCTCTCATGACTATCTGCCCGGGGCCAATAATCACGAGATATGTCCGTGACAGAAGTATTTTACTCTGTAATTTTGGCTCTACAGCCTCGCAAAAATGTGACAAAGTAGTCATTATATCAAGGGAGAAATGCACCCATAGAAGTACAAATTACACCTTCGTTAGCTTAAAGGAATGTACCCATAAGGAAGCCGAAGCTCAAATATTCTTAAATGTCTAACATCCATTTGGGGAGGTCTAAAAGTCTCTGATGATTAACACTAGGGTCTTGGAAAAAAGAGAAATGTGGGTTCCATACGGATAAGACAAGGGGATGCTATTCTTCCATACTCTTTCTGGATATAATATTGTATCAGGTTTAATGGCAAAGAGAAGAAAAAGCATTGGAAACATAGATGATCTCCTATGGAACCTCAGACCCTATTGCAGAACTTAGTCTCTAACTTATATTGAAGAATCTGATCTACTTGTTTTTGGTTCTGCTTTGACCTGTTAAACTATTACAGATGGGATATTGCACATTTAATTTCTTAAACTTTTCAAATGTGGCACCTTCGACGTCTGTGTAAGAAAAGAAAACTTGTCATTTCAGTGTGGCGGTTTCGATTACGCCCATTTGCAGGACCATAGATGACGCCAGTGGGGTTCTCGCGGCGTCTGCTTGTAAATGTTTCTTAAACTACATAGTTGCTTCACAAGTAGGCCTTCCTGAAAAGTTTCCCGTGCCGGGAATCGAACCCGGGCCTCGCGGGTGAGAGCCGCGTATCCTAGCCACTAGACCACACGGGATTTTGGATAGCTCCTTTTTTATTTAAATTTATGTTCAGTTAAATGTGTCAGTTCTTGTTTTAACATGTGTAATTCTGTAGCCAGAGAATAAATATCGTGTGCAAACATTTGTTAATAGTGGTATCAGTGTGTTCATCATCAGACCTATGCACAGCGAACCAGAAAGTGATAAAAATAATGTATGTAATGGATATTTATTCATGATATTACTGTATTGTGTCCACACGTCCGACGAAGCGCAACTTATAGTCAGGGACAATTGCCTCCAAAAGTTCCTTTTCTCTTTGTAAGTCCTTTCCTGGACGTATTGACTATGCCGGGATGTATATACCCATCTTCCTCCCATGGGTGGGGGGAGGGAGGACTTGTTAATCTCCTGGGAGGTGTGACCAAATGGTTCATACAGTACTGATCCAGAGATGAGGTTGCACGCTCTACTGGACCTCCCACCAGGGTTTTTCTTACCTGGCCATATATTTGCCATGTGTGGCATTCCTGTGAGCTAGGAGATGGAAGTATAATCTGTGATTAGCAATTTGCTTCTTTGACCTTTATTCTAGCCAATTGGCTAGTCTTCTGAGCTAGGCTAGGGTCTAATAGTCACCGTTTCATCAGCATCGCACATGTCTGGTACTGATGGCATGAGAGGGTGAAAGAAGTGCTCCTTGCATGGATAAGAATACATCTATTTTTACCACAATTTCTGATGACAACTGTGGTTGGACACGGCTATAGTTGTCACCCTGGATCCATCCAAAGCTCCTGCAGACAAACTGAAGAACAGGCTGGTCCTAGTTAAGTAACTTCTCAAGTCACCAGGCGGAAAACCATCTTTGGCCATCACTCCGGCGTCAAATCAGAGGGGAGGCCTCAGACAAAAAGGCCGGGGACGGATTTAGAGAGGGAGTCTAGAGCCTTTAAATGAAGGATCCTATTCAGAGCCCCAGCTAACCCCGAGGGATTCGATGGTCCTTTTCAGTTGGTTAGGACAATTAAGACCCAACAGAAAGTCCTGT
>BOPN01001672.1:7500-22500 GCA_017312705.2 Penaeus japonicus
AGATACTTGAAACAAGTGTATAGAATTATAGCTTACACGGAAACTGAATTAAATCTAACCCAGAGAGAATAAGCCTTATGTTTGAACTGAAATTCTGTGTTGGTCTTAGAAAATATCCTGTGAAAACAAGTACCTCGCTAAATTACACATGTTAAAACAAGAACTGACACATTTAATTGAACATATAATTCCAATAAGAAACAGCGTTATTTATAATCCCGTGTGGTCTAGTGGCTAGGATACGCGGCTCTCACCCGCGAGGCCCGGGTTCGATTCCCGGCACGGGAAAATTTTCAGGAAGGCCTACTTATGAAGCAACTATGTAGTTGAAGAAACATGAACAAGTAGACGCCGCGAGAGCCCCACTGGCGTCATCTATGATCCTGCAAATGGGCGTAATCGAAACCGCCACACTGAAATGACAAGCTTTCCTTTCTTTCACAGACGTCGAAGGTGCCACATTTGAAAAGTTTAAGAAATTAAATGTGCAATATCCCATCTGTAATAGTTTAATAGGTCAAACAGCAGAACCAAGAACAAGTAGATCAGATTCGTCAATATAAGTTAGGGACCAAGTTCTGCAATAAGGGCTGAGGTTCCATAGGAGACCATCTATGTCTCCAATGCTTTTTCTTCTTTTTGCCATTAAACCTGTTACAATTTTATGTCCAGGAAGAGTATGGAAGAATAGCATCCACTTGTCTTACTCATATGGAACCCACATTTCTCTTTTTTTTCCAAGACCCTAGTGTTAATCATCAGAGACTTTTATACCTCCCCAAATGGATGTTAGACATTCAAGAATATTTGTGCATCAGCTTCCCTATGGGTACAAGGAGCCAATTCCTTTAAACCAACGAAGGTGTAACTGGTACTTGTAAGGGTGCATTTTTCCTTTGATACAATGACCGGGCCGGCCCGCCTCGTGCATATAGCCCGGGCGAAGGGACATCTTCGCAAATCTCTCTGAACTGAACTTTGATACAATGACCACTTTGTCACATTTTTGCGAGGATATAAGCAAATTCGAGGACTGTCCTTTAAAGTTCAGATTGTCCTAAATTTGTATATGGGATCAGTCTAGGACTCACATTGTGCCATATCAAAAGTAATTATACAGTTAACTATAGCTAACATTTACATCGTAATACACCCTGTGATGATGGAGATATTATGCAATTAATAATGCAATGGTTATATCCTAAAGATAATATTTAACATCTTTACTTTTCAAACATGGCACCTGCCACATCATTTCAGTGTGTGGGTTTCAATTAGGCCCATTTTTAAATCCATAGATGGCACCAGTGAGTCGTCTACTTATTGTCTCTCCAACAACAAAGTTGCTTCACAAGTAAGCGATTTTGAAAACTTTCCCGTGCCGGGAATCGAACCCGGGCCTCGCGGGTGAGAGCCGCGTATCCTAGCCACTAGACCACACGGGATTATAGATAATTATGTTATCTTGATTGGAACTTGTTTTAACATGTATAAATTAACTAGGTACTAGTCCACACAGGATATTTTCCATTATGTGAGACTAATGCACTGAATTTATGTTACTTCTTTCTGAGGTAGATTCATTTCAGTTTCCGTGTAAGCCATATTTTTTGGTTTTCCCAGTAATTCTGCAAAATGGCTTTAACTCTTGCTACTTCATCACATGTATTAATTTCATCACATGTACTTATTCATTTTATTTGTTTTTATTTGTATCATATCGAAATAACCAATTATACTACCTTCTATGATGCAGATACCTCGGGTCCTTTGAGAATATCTGGAGAATTGGTCTCAGTCCTTCCAGCCCAGAACTCATTCTGGTCCGTGTATCTCACAATTGGTCAGTACTTTTTTTTTAAATTTTACTTGGTGATCGCTGTTGTGCCTGTTTGAGCTTGATTTGTACGGTAGGTTTCTGAGCCGAAAATGAGTAAGCAGCAGCATACTGTGAGCTGTATATTTTTCTGTTTAACTCATTCTTACAATGATATTAGAAAAATGAATAACTTTTACTAAAATTACAGAATTATTTGATAGTAAATTAAATTAAACCGAAATGATTTACACGCATTTTTTTGACGGAAAAAATCCTCGAATACTGAAATGACAAGCTTTCCTTTCTTTCAGACATCGAAGGTGCCACATTTAAAAAGTTTAAGAAAGTAAATGTGCAATATCCCATCTATAATAGTTTAGCAGGTCAAACAGCAGAACCAAGAACAAGTAGATCAGATTCTTCAATACAAGTTGGGGACTAAGTTCTGCAATAAGGGCTGTGGTTCCATAGGAGACCTTCTATATCTCCAATGCTTTTTCTTCTCTTTGCCATTAAACCTGTTGCAATTTTATATCCAGGAAGAGTATGGAAGAATAACATCCACTTGTTTTACTCATATGGAACCCACATTTCTCATTTTTCCAAGGCCCTGGTGTTAATCATCAGAGACTTTTATACCTCCCCAAATGGATGTTAGGCATTTAAGAATATGTGTACATCAGCTTCCCTATGGGTACAAGGAGCAAATTCCTTTAAGCTAATGAATGTGTAACTTGTACTTGTAAGGGTGCCTTTCTCCCTTGATATAATGACTACTTTGTCACATTTTTGTGAGGCTGTAGAGCCAAAATTACAGAGTAAAATACTTCTGTCATGAACATATCTCATGATTATCGGCCCCGGGCAGATAGTCACTAAAGCTCATAGAATTTTCTATAGCAAATTCGAGGACTGTCCTTTAAAGTTCAGATTGTCCTCAACTTGTATATGGGATTAGTCTAGGACTCACATTGTGCCATATCAAAAGTCATTACACAGTTAACTATAGCTAACATTTACATCGTAATACACCCTGTGATGATGGAGATATTATGCAATTAATAATACAATGGTTATATCATAAATATAATATTTAGTATCTTTACTTTTCAAACATGGCACTTTCTACTTCTTTTCAGTGTGTGGGTTTCAATTAGGCCCAGTTTTTAGATCCATAGATGGCACCAGTGAGTCGTCTACTTGTTATTGTCTCTCCAACAACAAAGTTGCCTCACAAGTAGGCGTTCCTGAAAATTTTCCCGTGCCGGAAATCGAACCCGGGCCTCGCGGGTGAGAGCCGCGTATCCTAGCCACTAGACCACACGGTATTATAGGAAAGTATTTTGATTGGAACTTGTTTTAACATGTGTAAATCAATGCACTGAATTTAAGTTTAGACAAGATTTAATATAATTGCAATAGATGTTACTTCTTTCTGAGGTAGATTCATTTCATTTTCCGTGTAAGCCATATTTTTTGGTTTTCCCGATAATTCTGCTAAATGGCTTTAACTCTTGCTATTTCATCACATGTATTTAATTCATCACATGTACTTATTTTTAAATGATTTATATAATTTCGAAATCACCAATTGTACTACCTTCCATGACGCAGATACCTCGGGTCCTTTGAGAAAATCTGGAGAATTGGTCTCAGTCCTTCCAGCCCAGAACTCATTCTGGTCCGTGTATCTCACAAAATAAAGTTTACTTAAAGCTCATCTTGAATGTAAATGTGAATGTATCTGTTTGATTCAACTCATTGAGATGCCCTTTACATTTTTATGATATGTACTTGAAGAGAATTATACTACATAAATGGACATACAACGAATTTAAATCCAGAATAGCTCCAATTAATATCCAATAACAAAATCTTTATCTCAGTTAATTTATATGGACTATTCATAGCATATTGAAATAAGCTATTTTCCTTTATTATTATCAAGTATCAAGTACAGGTACGTACCAGGTTTCCTGCACCATTTGTTAATATCGGGCCCATGATGAATACTAGACAAGTAGCCAGAAGATCATCAAAAGATTTGCAAGATCTTATACAGGATATATACAGGTAAAACGTTCAACTTCACTAAAACCGACAATAGATTTTTATGCATCAGGAGACCGAACAAAATATGAACAAATATACAATAACCATTTAAAACATTCATTTGTCGTTTATGAAATCCATATTCATCCTTGCATACCAAAGTCTAATTATTCCAAAAGCAAAGCCTAGTTATGTTAAGTCATGAAACAGACATGGTCTAGGTCACTGCAGTATTCCATATTTTCATTGATTTATACCGCATTTACAATTTGTATATTATGATCTAAAAAAGTATATGAAACAAGTAATAATAATAGCGAGTTGTAATGTTTTTATTTCCTATAATATCGGCCCATAGGTTACAGATGAATTCTATGAAGGATGAGGTCTTTGTCAAATGCAATGAAATGATGCTTATTAGAACAAAATAACAATTTCAATTTTTTGATGAATGGGTTATCAAAGTAGTCATGCGAAATATAAAAAGCAAAATTATTGTTATCCTTTGGTAGCTCGACGTAAAAAAAAAGAAGATAAGTACATGGTAAATGGAATAATCACCAAATGTCTTATACCTTCTTTCACAGCAAAAGGCATAGATAAATAGGGGTTTCATTTGGGTAAGACAAGGGCATGCTGCTCTTCCACGCCATTTATATAAAGATTTAACGGCAAAGAAAAGAAAAAGCATTGCAGATATAGAATGTTTCCAATGAAACCTCAGCCCCAGTTGCAGAATTTACACACAAATGATATTAAAGAATCCGATCTACAAGTTCTTGGTTCTACTGTTTGACCTGAAAAATAACTATCGATGAGATATGGATTGATCTCTGAAATAAAGCAGATGTAACACAATTTAATCCTACCAACACAGGTCGTTGAAGGAATATGCCAAAAGGGAAGCCTATCAAGCAATATTTTGGACAAGCGTGCCATCTGTCAGCCAGGCCCTCAGTGTCCCAAGTAGGGATGGTCTAAAATAAGTGTGTGGAAAATTGTTTGGACCACTCTTCCCTTTTTTGGATCGAATGTTAAATTGGAAGGATCAAATGTGTAAAGATCGGACTAAGTATTTTCATACCATATTCAATAAGTGAATTGCCAAATTTGAATTAGGGCAGATAGTCACGAAAGGCCATAAAATTTTCTATAGCAAATCCGAGGACTGTCTGTTAAATTTCAGATTATCCTCAGTTTGTATGAGATTAGTCTAAGACTCACATTGTGCCATATCAAAAGTAATTACACAGTTAACTATAGCTTACATTTACATCGTAATACACCCTGTGATGATGGATATATTATACAATTAATAATGCAATGGTTATATCATAAAGATAATTTTTAATATTTTTACATTTCAAACATGGCACCTTCTACATCATTTCAGTGTGTGGCATTCAATTACGCCCACTTTTAGATTAATAGATGGCACCAGTGAGTCGCCTACTTGTTATTGTCTCTCCAACAACAGAGTTGCTTCTCAAGTAGGCCTTCCTGAAAAGCTTCCCGTGCCGGGAATCGAACCCGGGCCTCGCGGGTGAGAGCCGCGTATCCTAGCCACTAGACCACACGGGATAATAAAAGTTTAATATCTTGATTGGAACTTATTTTAACATGTATAAATTAACTAGGTACTAGTCCACACAGGATATTTTTCATTTTGTGAGACTAATGCACTGAATTTAAGTTTAGACAGAAGACTTAATATGATTGCATTATATGTTACTTCTTTCTGAGGTAGATTCATTTCAGTTTCCGTGTAAACCACATTTTTTGTTTTTCCCAATAATTTCACAAAATGGCTTTAACTCTTGCTATTTCATCACATGTATTTAATTCATAACATGTACTAATTTTTTATTTATGTATATCATATCGAAATAACCAATTGTACTACCTTCCATGACGCAGATACGTTAGGTCCTTGGAAAATATCCGGAGAATTGGTCTCGAGTCCTTCCAGTCTAGAACTCATTCTGGTCCTTGTATCTCACAAATTAAAGTTTACTTAAAGCTCATCTTGAATGTAAATGTGAATGTGAATGTTTCTATTTGATTCAACTCATTGAGATGCCCTTTATATTTTTATATTATGCACTTGAAGAGAATTATACTACATAAATGGACATACAACGAATTTAAATCCAGAATAGCTCCAAGCAATATCCAATAACAAAATCATTATCTCAGATTATTTATATGGACTATTCATGAAAAATGCATGAATCTGTTGATGTTGGTACAGTCGGAAGCTAATGAGTCTACGGCAAGTATCGCCAGGTTTCCTTTCAATTGCAATACTGGTGTAAATTACAAACTGTCTGGCTCTCTATCTATTGTTCAGGAATTTATTCCTTGGTGGCGTCTAGTTCATGATGAATACTAAGCAAGTAGCCAGAAGATCATCAAAAGATTTACAAGATCTTATACGGGATATATAAAACGTTCAACTTCACTACCACCGACAATAGATTTTTATGCATCAGGAGGCTGAACAAAATATGAACAAATATACAATAACCATTCAAAACAATTTATCGTTTATGAGTTTCATATTCATCTTTTCATACCAAAGTCTAATTATTCCAAAAGCAAAGCCTAGTTATGTTCTGTTGTGAAACAGACATGGTCTAGGTCACTGCAGTATTCCATATTTTCAATTATTTATACCGCATTTACAATTTGTATATAATCTAAAATTAGTAAATGAAACAAGTAATAATGATAGCGAGCTGTAACCTTTTTATTTCCTATAATATCGGCCCATAGGTTACAGATGAATTCTATGAAGGATGAGGTCTTTGTCAAATGCAATGAAATGATGCTTATTAGAACAGAATAACTACTTCAATTTTTTGATGAATGGGTTATCAAAGCAGTCATGCGAAATATATAAAGCAAAATTATTTTTATCCTTTGGTAGCTCGACGTAAAAAAAAAGAAGATAAGTACATGGTAAATGGAGTAATCACCATATGTCTTATACCTTCTTTCACAGCAAAAGGCATAGATAAATAAGGGTTTCATTTGGGTAAGACAAGGGGATGCTAAGTATTTTCATACCAAATTCAGTAAGTGAATTGCCAAATCTGAATTTGGGCAGATAGTCACGAAAGGCCATAGAATTTTCTATAGCAAATTCGAGGACTGTCCTTTAAAGTTCAGATTATCCTCAATTAGTATGTGGGATTAGTCTAAGACTCACATTGTGCCATATCAAAAGTAATTACACTGTAAACTATAGCTAACATTTACATCGTAATACACCCTGTGATGATGGATATATTATACAATTCATAATGGAATGGTTATATCATAAAGATAATTTTTAATATGTTCACTTTTCAAACATGACACCTTCTACATCATTTCAGTGTGTGGCATTCAATTACGCCCACTTTTAGATTAATAGATGGCACCAGTGAGTCGCCTACTTGTTATTGTCTCTCCAACAACAGAGTTGCTTCACAAGTAGGAGTTCCTGAAAAGTTTCCCGTGCCGGGAATCGAACCCGGGCCTCGCGGGTGAGAGCCGCGTATCCTAGCCACCAGACCACACGAGATTATAGAGGAATGATATCTTGATTGGAACTTGTTTTAACATTTGCAAATTAACTAGGTACTAGTCCACGCAGGATATTTTCCATTTTGTGAGACTAATGCACTGAATTTAAGTTTAGGCAGAAAACTTAACATGATTGCAATATATGTTACTTCTTTCTGAGGTAAATTCATTTCAGTTTCCGCGTAAACCATATTTTTTGTTTTTCCCAATAATCCTGCAAAATGGCTTAACTCTTGCTATTTCATCACATGTACTTATTATTATTATTATTATTATTTTTATATTTGTATCATCGAAAAAAAAAAAAAATTGGACTACCTTCTATGACACAGATACCTCAGGTCCTTTGAGAATATCTGGAGAATTGGTCTCAGTTCTTCCAGCCCAGAACTCATTCTGGTCCGTGTATCTCACAATTGGTGAGTATTTTTTTTTTTTTTTTTTTTTAACTTGTTGATCGCTTTTGTGCCTGTTTGAGCTTGATTTGTACGGTAGGTTTCTGAGCCGAAAATGAATAAGCAGCAGCATACTGTGAGCTGTATATTTTTCTGTTTAACTCATTCATACAATGATACAAGAAAAATGAATAACTTTTACTAAAATTACAGAATTATTTGATAATAAATTAAATCAAACCGAAATGATTTACACACCTTTTTTGACGAAAAAAAAAATCCTCGAATACTGAAAGGACTAGCTTTCCTTTCTTTCACAGGCGCCGAAGGTGCCACATTTGAAAAGTTTAAGAAATTAAATGTGCAATATCCCATCTATAATAGTATAACAGGTCAAACAGCAGAACCAAAAACAAGTAGATCAGATTCTTCAATATAAGTGGGGACTAAGTTATGCAATAGGGTCTGAGGTTTCATCGGAGACCTTCTATGTCCCCTATGCGTTTTCTTCTCTTTGCCATTAAATCTGTTTCAATTTTATAACCAGAAAGAGTATGGAAGAATAGCATCCCCTTGTCTTACCCATATGGAACCCACATTTCTCTTTTTTCCAAGATCCTAGTGTTAATCATCAGAGACTTTTAGACCTCCCCAAATGGATGTTAGACATTTAAGAATATTTGTGCATCAGCTTCCTTATGGGTACATTCCTTTAAGCTAACGAAGGTGTAACTTGTACTTGTAAGGGAACATTTCTCCTTTGATATAATGACTACTTTGTCACATTTTTGCGAGGATGTAGAAGCAAAATTACAGAGTAAAATACTTCTGTCATGAACATATCTCATGATTATCGGCCCCGGGCAGATAGTCACTAAAGGTTATAGAATTTTCTATAGCAAATTCGAGGACGGTCCTTTAAAGTTCAGATTGTCCTCAATTTGTATATGGGTTCAGTCTAGGACTCACACTGTGCCATATCAAAAGTAATTAGACAGTTAACTATAGCTAACATTTACATCGTAATACACCCTGTGGAGATATTATGCAATTAATAATGCAATGGTTATATCATAAATATAATATTTAATATCTATACTTTTCAAACATGGCATCTTCTACATCATTTCAGTGAGTGGGTTTCAATTACGCCCATTTTTAGATCCATAGATGGCACCAGTGAGTCGTCTACTTGTTATTGTCTCTCTGACAACAGAGTTGCTTCACAAGTAGGCGTTCCTGAAAATATTCCCGTGCCGGGAATCGAACCCGGGCCTCGCGGGTGAGAGCCGCGTATCCTAGCCACTAGACCACACGGGATTATAAATGTCTGTTATCTCGATTGGAACTTGTTTTAACATGTGTAAATTAGCTAGGTTCTAGTCCACACAGGATATTTTCCATTTTGTGCGACTAATGCACTGAATTTAAGTTTAGACAGAAGACTTTTGCAATATATGCTGCTTCTTTCTGAGATAGATTCATTTCAGTTTCCGTGTAAGCCATATTTTTTTGGTTTTCCCAATAATTCTGCAAAATGGCTTTAACTCTTGCTACTTCATCACATGTAGCTAATTCATCACATGTACTTATTTTTTAATATTTATATCATATCGAAATAACCAATTGTACTACCTTCTATGACGTAGATACCTCGGGTCCTTTGAGAATATCCAGAGAATTGGTCTCGAGTCCTTCCAGCCCAGAACTCACAATTGGTCAGTATTTTTATTTTTAAAAATTTTACTTTGTGATCGCTGGTGTGCCTATTTGTGCTTGATTTGTACGGTAGGTTTCTGAGCCGAAAATGTGCAAGCAGCAGCATACTGTGAGCTGTATATTTTTCTGTTTAACTCATTCATACAATGATATAAGAAAAATGAACAACTTTTACTAAAATGACAGAAATATTTGATAGTGAATTAAATCAAACCGAAATGATTTGCACACCCTTTTTTTACTTAAAAAAAATCCTCGAATACTGCGATCTTTATATATATATATATATATATATATATATATATATATATATATATATTTTTTTTTTTTTTTTTTTTTTTTTTTTTTACCAAGATTTTTATCAAACAGCTTCATGTCTAGCACGCGTATCCCAGTATCCATAATTACCCAAGGCACAAATAACTTTTTGATTCATTGCCGGAGAACAATATATATATATATATATATATATATATATATATATATATATATAGAGAGAGAGAGAGAGAGAGAGAATAATATATATATATATATATATATATATATATATATATATATGTATATATATGTATATATATATACATATATATGTATATATATGTATATATATATATATATATATATATATATATTTATATATATATATATATATGTATATATATATTTATATATATATATATATATATATATATATATATGTATATATATATATATATATATGTATATATATAATATATATATACATATATATGTATATGTATATATACATATACATATACAATATACACATATAAATATACATATATATACATATATATATATACATATATATACATATATATACATCTATACATATACACACACACAGATACAGACATACATATGTTTATAAATATATATATACACATACATACATACACACATATTTATATATGTGTATATTTAAATAGTAATGCTTATATTATATATATATATATATATATATATATATATATATATATATATATATATATACATATACACACACATCTGCGTGTGTATGTTTGTATATATATATATATACATATATATACATATATATGTATATATATGTATATATATGTATATATATGTATATATATATCACATTTATAAACATATGTATGTTTCCATGTGTGTATATATTTATTTGTATATATATATATATACATATACATATACATATACATATACTTATATACATACACATATACATACATACATATATATGTGTATGTGTATATATATGTATATATGTATATATATACATGTATAAACATATGTATGTCTGTATGTATGTATATATACATATATATACATATATATATATATATATATATATATTATATGTATAAATAAATAAGTATATATATAAATATAAATTCATATACATATACATATACATACATACCCACACATATGTTCAAGTATACACACACACACACACACACACACACACACACACACATATATATATATATGCCGCTTTGTCAAAATCCGCTCAAGTGATAGCTGTTCTCAGACTGCAGGGTTATACCACATGTAAGCCACCCAAAAGTCCTTCCCGTGCCGGGAATCGAACCCGGGCCTCGCGGGTGAGAGCCGCGTATCCTAGCCACTAGACCACACGGGATTTTTAATATTAGAATTTGCAAAGAAAATCAATTAAAATTGCGATTTCATTTCTTGCTATAGCATGTGTGATTTTGGGACTAGAGCGTATGGGATATTTTCCATCAAAAATATTTTAATGTTAGATAAAACATACTTTTAAGTTCGAACATGAGATCATTTCCGTGTATCATCATTACTTTCGTTGTGGGTTCTCTCAAAAGATATATATTTTTCATATTCAAGTCGAGCTACCATAGTTTAATTTTTGGTATGGTGATAAGGAAGAAATACTGGAGACACTAGGAAGAAGCTACTTTTGTTACTACCATTTATATGCTTCCAAAATTAAAGTTTACTTAAAGCTCATCTTGAATGTAAATGTGAATGTTTCTATTTGATTCAACTCATTGAGATGCCCTTTACAATTTTATGATGTGCACTTGAAAAGAATTAAACTGCATAGATGGACATACAACGAATTTATATCCAGAATAGCTGCAAGCAATATCCAATAACAAAATCATTATCTCAGTTTATTTATATGGACTATTAATAGCATATTGAAATGAGCTTTTTATCTCTATTATCAAGTGTCAAGTACAGGTACACCAGGTTTCCTGCACAAAGGATAATTAATAAAAGCGAAATTGCGTTAGGGCACCAACACTGGAAAAATACATGAATCTGTTGATGTTGGTACATTCCTTTCAATTGCAATACTGGTGTAAATTACAAACTGTCTGGCTCTCTATCTATTGTTCAGGAATTTATTCCTTGGTGGCGTCTAGTTCATGATGAATACTAAGCAAGTAGCCAGAAGATCATCAAAAGATTTACAAGATCTTATACGGGATATATAAAACGTTCAACTTAACTACCACCGACAATAGATTTTTATGCATCAGAGGCCGAACAAAATATGTAAAAATATACAATAACCACTCAAAACATTAATTTATCGTTTATGAAATCCATATTCCTCCTTGCATACCAAAGTCTAATTATCCCAAAGACAAAGCCTAGTTATGTTCTGTTATGAAACAGCCATGGTCTAGGTCACTGCAGTATTCCATATTTTCATTGATTTATACCATATTTACAATTTGTATATACTAATCTAAAAGAAGTATATGAAACAAGTAATAATGATAGCGAGTTGTAACCTTTTTATTTCCTATAATATCGGCCCATAGGTTACAGATCAATTCTATGAAGGATGAGGTCTTTGCGAAATGCAATGAAATGATGCTTATTAGAACAGAATAACAACTTCAATTTTTTGATGAATGGGTTATCAGAGTAGTTATGCGAAATATAAAAAGCAAAATTATTGTTATCCTTTGGTAGCTCGACGTAAAAAAAAAGATAAGTACATGGTAAATGGAGTAATCACCATATGTCTTATACCTTCTTTCACAGCAAAAGGCATAGAGCAATATGGGTTTCATGTGGGTAAGATAAGGGGATGCTGCTCGTCCACGCCATTTCGGGAAAAGATATATAAAATTATATAAAGATTTAATGGCAAAGAAAAGAAAAAGCATTGCAGATATAGAATGTTTCCAATGAAACCTCAGCCCCCAGTGCAGAATTTAGACACAAATGATATTAAAGAATCCGATCTACAAGTTCTTGGTTCTACTGTTTGACCTGAAAAATAACTATCGATGAGATATGGCTTGATCTCTGAAATAAAGCAGATGTAACACAATTTAATCCTACCAACACAGGTCGTTGAAGGAATATGCCAAAAGAGAAGCCTATCAAGCAATATTTTGGACAAGCGTGCCATCTGTCAGCCAGGCCCTCAGTGTCCCAAGTAGGGATGGTCTGAAATAAGTATGTGGAAAATTGTTTGGACCACTCTTGCCTTTATTTCCAAAAGCTGCCTGAATTGGATCGAATGTTATAATGGAAGGATCAAATTTGTAAGACTACATATTTTCATACCAAATTCAGTAACTGAATTGTCATTATAATTAACTTATTCAGGGAAATATTAACCTCTAGGAAGTCACTGGCAGCCATCTAATAACATCAAGTGGTTTTTAAGGTTCTCAAAATGTAATAGGAAATGAATATGTCAGCCAAATATCATGCTTGTATCATTAAATAAACAATTTTATATTTTCTCTGCTCTATTATTACTAATTATCAATGTTTACTACGTTGGTATATCCACAATCAAATTGTGTAGATCCTTTATGTACTTTGTTTATTGCTTTCTGGGGCGGATTCACGAAAGCTCATATAATTCCCTAACAGCCTTTGACTCCAGGAATTCCTCATAATTTGTATTTGGACTTGACCGATGACTGTTCTTGGTGAACTCGCACTGTGTCGAATGTTGTGTGGGGAACCATAGCTAACATTTACACTGTAATACACCCCGTGATGATAGTTCATTATAAAAATATCATGTAATTGATAATCAAATGGTTATGACATAACATATAACATAATATGCTTATATAATAGTGGTAACATTACACATTTTATTTCTTTAATTTTTAAATAGGGCACCTTCTACCTCTGTGAAATTTAGAAAAACCTGTCCATTTTCAGTGTCATAGATGACGCCAGTGAGGATTTTGCGTCGTCTGCTTGTTGATGTTTTTCCAACAGCAGAGTTGTTTCAACAAGCAGGCCTTCCTGAAAACATTCCCGTGCCGGGAATCGAACCCGGGCCTCGCGGGTGAGAGCCGCGTATCCTAGCCACTAGACCACACGGGATGTGTAAGATAATGCATCTTTATTGGAACATGAACTCCAATTAAATGCGTCAGCTTTTGTTTGAACATGCTTAAATTAGCCAGGTAGTAGTAAACACTGGATATTTCCTATTTTGTGAGACCTAAACACAGAATTCCATTTTAAACATCAGGCTTAATCTTTCTGAGTTAGATTCAGTTCAGTTTCCATGTAGGCAATAATTCTATAATTCAAATAATTCAGCTACTTTAGCTATACTTCCGTGATTCAGCTACTTATTTCTGGTGTTTTGATTTTTTTTTTTGTGTTTTAATGAAAATTATGTCCAAGACAACTCATCATTAACGACCATAAAATAATAATTCAATGTTCAACAATGCATTCATTACTTGTATCTAATATATCCGATATTTATATCATATCACAATAAGCTATTGTACTCCTTTCCATGACTCAGATAAATCGTTTTTTTTTTTTAAGTATCCAGAGAATTGGGATCAAACCCTTCCAGCCTAGAAATCATTCTGTTCAGTTTTTCTTTTGTGTATTTTATGGGATGATAGCTGATGTACCTGTTTGAGACTTAGTGGAAAGAGTTGCAAGATTTGTACTGTAGAGTTCCGAGAAAAATATAAGCAAGTAGCATACTGTGATTTTTATATTCCTGGTTTTCTTATTGATTCAAGGCTGGGGACAATGGAGGTTCTGATAAATGTGATATGATACATGAACAATGAACTACTTTCACTAAAATTTAATCGTTAAATAGACAAAACCAAAGTGATTTACAGACTCTTTTGTAACTTGAACAATTTTCGTATGCGAGAGCTGAAACCTGATTTTTTTCTAGTAGCTTCATCATTGCAGCTGAGAAACCCATTGGAATGTCGATGTCCGATGATGTGTGAACAACTATATCCAGCACGTATCCAGTTTCTCAATCGCTTTATTCATCCTTGGTTGATTTTGCTATAGTATTTTGTTGTCATGTTGCAAATTATATCAACTTTGTAAGTATATCTTTCAGAAACTTTCTGTGCCAGGAATTGAATTGAACCCAGGCCTCGAGGGTGACAGCCACGTATCCTAGCCACTAGACCA
>BOPN01001672.1:27500-30000 GCA_017312705.2 Penaeus japonicus
AGAATAATGAATTTGTAAATTCATATGCGTTAACATAATAAGGCATGATAAACCGTGATAACTAAATAAGGCAGGCAAAACAAATAAAAAACACATTGAATGAATAGAACAAGCGAAGACGTATCTTGCTGGTAAGGAAAATCCGCGTGGACGGTGGAAGGCGTCCAAAGAAAGGATTGTCACAGTGAGGACCACGTGAATTAAGGGTGTCATCACTAATTATAAATACATTATTAAATTAGTTATGAATAAATAATTAGATTAAACATTTCGTTTGAAACCAAGGATGGAGACATTCGAATCTCTCTCTCTCTCTCTCTCTCTCTCTCTCTCTCTCTCTCTCTCTCTCTCTCTCTCTCTCTCTCACACACACACACACACACACACACACACACACACACACACACACACACACACACACACACACACACACACACACACACACAGTGTTGTGAGAGTAAAATACTTACACACACACACACACAGTGTTGTGAGAGTAAAATACTTACACACACAATGTTGTGAGAGTAAAATACTTATTTTTTCCTTTGTCGGCAAATTAGACAATTCAAAGATTAGCAAGTGTCACTTTAAAGACAGCTGCAGGCCACTCTAACCGCATAAGGGGCAGAGTTAAGATACACTATATGCAGTATACATACGTTCTAGTATTCAGAATTAAATTTTATAGGTACAAACGATAATCTTATCGTTTCATTTTGTCTGCCGCGCAGCTAGTTAATATATCAGCATGAAACATTCTTAGTCCCTTTCACATAACAAAGAAAGAAATAAACAGATAAACAGGGATCGAAAAATTGTGAGCCCGACGTCACAGTGGATAATTCTATCATGGTTCTATTTCTAAAAATATTCTTATATGGCTATATATAATTCTTATTGCAGTATACATACATACTTATCCTTCGTGATAGTGACTTGTGGGTTGATATAAGGTAATCATAGCTGGTTTGCATGTCTCAATTTATAATGTCAGTAAACCCGATAACTCACAGTGATGATTACGTGGTTCATCTACAAGCAGTCTTTGTAAAACATGTTCGATTCCCCTCTGGCCATTTGCCTGATGTTTATCGCGGACGCTACCAAGTCTTTGGCAGTAGATATAGAGGCAGTCAGTTTGAAATAAAACTTGGTGGAATTTCCCGTAGACTTACCAACGTGTGAATCAATCAATTGTGCTAACCTCTGCATATTTAACAGATCCATACATTGTATCTGTGTTAATAGCCTTATACTATTTCACTTCTATTAATGGACACCATTCTTACCTAACTTTAACAGGCAGTGTATCAAAACTGCTGTATCTGTATTTTTTTCCTTTGATATTACAAAATCAAAGGAGCTTCTTTTGATATGATATGAATAAAATCATATAGATAGATAAATATAATGAATTAAACATTGAATTCATTTCTCTACATATTCTTCACTACGGCAACATATCTCTCTTCCTATGTATAAGAATATCTTCTCTCTGGGTTAGATAATTTAAAAAATAACCTTTACATTCAATATGAGGTCCTTATAAATTTCATTTTTCGTTTACAAGCAAGGTTATCAAAAGGACAACAGCTACTTATTCCTAATTCCGCCACTGTTGCATTTTTGCTGTTAAGCCAAAACTAAATATGTGTAATTCTATTTGAGATTACTCAGAGCGGAGGAAGGATTAGTGTCATAAAAAGGCCTCATTTTAGAGCTAAATATGTATGTTAGTCTGACCTAAACCCTATTTAATTTAAAACATCCCTTTGTTTTAGTTCCTAATTTTAAAGGAACTTAGGGACTCAATCACACGAGATGAAACCTCCTCTTTCCTTTGACAGATGTGTTGTGCTCTAAATGTTATGCATCCCAGGGGATAGAGGCTTGGCGGGGAGGGCGAGGGGTTCATTAGCCAAAATCTATCGAAAAGTAACAACCGATTTCATAGCTATGATATACAAAAATAAAATCCAGGAAAAGCATAAAAACTGCAGTGTGATGCAAAACTACACATTTTTAATAGAACCACAAATCTCGAATGTAACAAATTAATGAGTGATTTAAAGACTATGCAGGAATTACTAAGTTTATAACATCACTACACAGGCATTGCCCATTCATTAACCTTCACACTTACACGGTTCTACACAGTTAAAAAGTCCAGTGTAATACCAACCTTTAAATTGATTCAACACACAAGTCTTCAGTGTAATTAAATTATTATTGAAAAATATAAATAAAATAATTTGCAAGAGTTATCCTTTTAAACATCATTAACATCATCATCAGTCACTGTTTATGCCTCCACTTTCACGCTCTGTTAACTCCAACTCTGTTACATCCACAATGGAGGAGGATACAACATCCATTACTGGCATTTGCAAAGTATTCAGGTACCATGTCATTCCCCTCTCCACATACATCACTCCCCTCCCTCACCACTACCTTCCGTGCACCTTATTAGAGAAAATCAGTAACACCATTGTCAACT
>BOPN01001672.1:32500-42500 GCA_017312705.2 Penaeus japonicus
CCATAGCAAGAGATGGCAGAGGTAATTATTCTTTCAAAATAATGCTGGTCATACAAAATAATAATATTGACTTTTTTTTTGTAGGTTCCACCTCATTCCAGCTTTTGACCTCTCTGCGCTACATGGTACCAGGATCTTTTCAGCTAAGCGTTGCAGATTGTTTGGAAGTGTCTGTGGCATCAGTCTGCAAATATCTAGCATATGTCACAAGAGTCATTGCAGCGCTAGCACCCTAATATATTCAGTTTCCAGCATCAAGAAATGTAGCAGGACTTGTGGAAAATTTTCAGCCAGTAGCAGTATGCCAGGGGTCCGTGAATGCATTGACAGTACTCATATACTAATTCGTAGCCCAGGAGGAAATGATGCTGAAATATACCGCTGCAGGAAGTAGTACTTTTCTATCAATGTAGACGGTATTTGTGATCCAGACCTCAAGTTCACAAATATTGCTAGTTGGCCTGGAAGTGCACATGGCAGCAGGGTTTTGACAACTCAAGGATATGTCATTTATTAGAGCAAGGACATCATGCTACTTCGCTCTTGGCGAAAATACTTGCTAACTCCAAAAACAAGAAATACCTTTGTGGATGCATTTGGAGTACTCAAGAAAAAGAAAAGTGTTGCAGATATGGAATATCTATAATGGACCACCTCTGCAACACTCAGCCCCCTCTGATGTTGGTGAAGCTGATCTACAAGGTCTTGATTCTGTAATACAACCAGTGGAACTGCTTCTGTAGATGGGACAAGGAATGATCTCAGAATGAAAGCAGAATAACACTCAATCCCACTAACACAAAGTGCACTGAAGGAACATGTCAAACAATATTTGGGGGTAATGTGCTATCTGTCAGCTTAGGGATGGTCAAAAGAGGATAGATGGACTTTTTTTTTTGAACCACCGTGGCCCTCTCTTTACGAAAATAGACATGTCAGCCTGATTTCTTGCTTGTATTATGATTTGAGCAATTTTATGTGGTCTACTCTATGACTGTGGCTATATTTATGTTAATTGCACTCATTTCCCTAAATATTTCTAGTGAAGCGTGAAGCCTTGTATACATAAGCGATTGCCTATTCATCCATTGACATATATCTGTGGCACTCCTGACACATTACTACACATTAACGGGAGTTCAGTAATATTGTGGTACAGATTCATCATTTTTATTATCTTGAGAGTAAAGCACAGTGAACCAGGTAGTAAGAACCATGATCATTCCAAGCCTACTTTTTTCCAAATATTTGCATCGATAATTGCCCTATGACTAGAGCTGCTTCACAAGCAGGCCTCCCAGAAAACATTCCCGTGCCGGGAATCGAACCCGGGCCTCGCGGGTGAGAGCCGCGTATCCTAGCCACTAGACCACACGGGATATATCTTAAGATGAGTTTGCTTGCAACTTGAAATGCAATTAATAGTGTCATTTTATTTGAACACAAGATATATTCTATTGTGTGCTTTTATAAGTGGGACATACACATTGCATTTTAGCTTGAATATTAGGCTTTATATCATCGTTTGATCTGTTTCATCTTGCTGGGTTAGATTCAATTGTAGATCCTAGTAAGCTATATTTTTGGTTTCAAAATAAGGCTGTTAAATGACTGTGATTCAAGCTTATTTCTGATGTTTCAACAGTTTTTGGGATATGGAAAAAAACAATGCAATTAATTAGTCTGACACCTTAACATTAGTGATCTGAAAATAGCGAGTGAATATCCAACAATGTATTCATCACTATTTTATATTATCTGATATTCTTATCATATAGAAACAGGCTATTTTACTAATGGTGGGCTATGTATTTGCTGCTACACCATTTAGGCGAGCATATTTCATGGGGTGGTATCATTTGTGGCCAACACTGTCAATGCATTGCCAAATCTGAAACCCAAAATTGGCCATTTGTTTTTACCACACCTTTTTTTCATTTTTTTTTTATTGCTTACATTTTTTTTTCTGCTTGGTTATCTAAGTATAGTTATTACTTTTGAAGTATAGTGTATTTATCCCGATTTTTTTTCAGCTTTGTATCATTACATTTTTGTTATTGTTTAATGTTAGTATTCTTTATTGTTTTATTTTTGTTTTTACTTTTTGTCATTATACAATATTTTGACATTTATCTTTATTATGTTATTACCATTATCTCTGTTTTATCATCTTTTCCTCTCTATTTACTTGTATGCCATAAGAAACGAAGCATAAAATGTTCAAACAAGGTTTTATTTCTGAAGTTATAAACACAATATGTGCAAAAGCACTCAAATGAAATGCAGCAAATCATGATGAGGCATTTGAGGCATAAAGTGATAATTGTAACATGATAAAATACTGTCAAAATATTGTACAATAGCAAAAAGAATGAAGTAATAGTAATGAATATGATTTAACAATAAACAATAACAAAATTGGTAAGATACAAAGATTATACGATTGGTAATAAAAATACTATACATTAAGAAGTAATGCTTATACATAGATAACAAAACAGAAAAAAAAATGTTGTAATGACAAATGGCCAATTTTGGGCATTACTCATACGTTTAGCAATGCACTGACAGTGTTGGCCACAAGTAATCCCATCTCATGAAATATACTTGGGTAAAGAGTGTGGCGACAAATACATATCCCACCATGGGTAAATTAGCTTATAGAAATATGATAAAAATATCAGATGGTGAAAAATTAGTGAGTATATTATTGGACATTCTTTAGCTATTTTCAGATCGTTAAAGTTAATTTTCTTGCATTATTTTTCCTCATTATATCGCCAAAATATGTTGAAATACCAGGAATAAGTAGCTCGAGTCATAGTCATTTAACAGCCTTATTTTACAACCCAAAATATAGTTTACTGTGATGTTTCATTTCCAGATCAGATCAGTGATAGTAAAGCCTATTATTTGAGCTAATATTCAATATGTTGGTCCCACTTATGTAAGCACATAATAGAATATATCCTGTGTGTTCTAGTGCTTAGAAAATCCACACATATTCAAATGAAATGACACAGTTAATTGCACTTCCAGTTGCAAGCAAACATATATTCAGAAATATCCCGTGTGGTCTAGTGGCTAGGATACGCGGCTCTCACCCGCGAGGCCCGGGTTCGATTCCCGGCACGGGAATGTTTTCTAAGAGGCCTGCTTGTAAGGATAAGGATAGGCCAGATTTGCGGAGCAGATGCTACACCGGGCTTGTAGCATCTGCTCGTGAAGCAGTTCTGTAGTCCAAGAACAATTATCGATGAAAATATTTGAAAAAAGAAGAAATATATGATAGATATTTCACACAATATTATTGTACTGAGTTTACATGTCCAATTTAGTGCAACTGTTTAACCAGGGACAGTGGACTCAAAAAGTTCCTATTCCCCAAATATTGCTTAATAAACACCTTATTTGGCATGTTCCTTCAGTGTACTTTTTGATAGTGGGATTGAGTCATATGGCCGATGTTTTCATGCAGATATCATTTCCTTGTCCCATCTACAGAAGTAGTTTTGCTGATTATACTGCAGAACCAATCATCAGAGACTTGTAGCCCTCTCTAAAGGCATTTCCTGATTTGTCAGCGATTACATTGCTTGTAGTCATAGAAAATGCCAGTGCTGTTTGTGTGGAAGTTCCTTCAATATGACATGATTTAATTGTTGTTACACTCCTAGGTTTTCCTTGTTTAGATCATCCTTCAGACTAATCGGGACTGACAATTTACATCATAGACGTTCTTATCTTACTTCAAACTTTTATATTTTTGGCATTAATAAGTTTATTTTAATGGACAAATGCAATGAGTATGATAGAATCTGGTTTTCTTTCAGGGAGATTCACTTTTACTCATAGTCCATCTACTAGATCCTAATTAGAACATGTATGTAATTACCCACCTTCATGAATGGAAGAATGAATTAGTTTATTTTTTCTTTCTTAAGAGTTTGGGTTTAGCAGATGTACTCGGTAACCCATCTTAAGTAATTTCAGTCGTTGATGGGTGGTTTAATGCGCCCATTTTCAAGAAAAAAAATATTTTTGCTTGAAATGTAATAAAATCTACTTCAGGCAAATTTCGGGCCTTTATCACCGACTATAAGTGTTATCTGTTTTACTCTGAATGTCTGCATTCTATGTCATTTGCTTTTATATTCCTTTTATCACATAATATTGTCTGTCAATGTGAAGACTAGTATACTTAACCACCACTTCCGTCTGTGACGGTATCCTATAAATTACATTACTTTGGCCCTTTCTGATTCACTTAGCATTAGTGCCAGATGTAGGGCGAAATATGGGAAAAAATGTCTAAAATCTCATTTCACACTGAAGATCCACATACTTGTGTAATACAGTACCACGGAGGCATTACCAAGAGCCATATGGATGATGGCTTAAGATTTGATGGTCATATTTTACACTCAGATTTGCTATATTTATTGAAAAAATAAAGATATTTTTAAAAAGTATGAAGTACTTTTTTAAAAAATGGTAAACGAATAAAAAAAAAATCTGATATAAAAAAACGGATAAATATACTATGAGCTTGAAGGGGAAAGTTTACACTTATTTTCTTTAAAATTATTTTTCTTCCTTTTTTGGCTGTGGTTAGAGATTGTTTATTTGTTTTCTATATACATAAGAGTAAAAAAATATATTTAGTATGTGTTTGTAGAAAAATATAACTACAATAGTCAAATGAATCACAGGTAAGTAAAAGCAAGAATAACAAGTTTGGATGTAGGTTTAGAATGGGCGTGGCTTAAACGATGATGTAGACCATTCAATGGATTGTTGGGAACCTATGAACGAGGCGTTCATAGGTTCAGGAAGCCCCAATGATGAGAGGTTTTGCATCCTTAGCCCATAGCGAGCGATAATCTGTCATGTACAACAGGATTTCAGAAGTAGTCTTTCTGGAAAACGTTCCCGTGCCGGGAATCGAACCCGGGCCTCGCGGGTGAGAGCCGCGTATCCTAGCCACTAGACCACACGGGATTATAAGAAAATGGGAAATTCATTCAATAAGCAGTGTCATTTCTTGTTAAACTTTGTTACTTTCTGAATATGATATTTCCTATAATATTCTTGTGTATGTGGAACTGACAGTTTTTTTTTTATTGCAAACATAAAGCTACATTTTGGTTTCAAAGCAAGGTTATTAGATAAGGGTAATATTAGCAACATATTTCTGATCCATTTTATCTGAAGGTTTGTAGAGATGGGGAGAGATATAGTACTAAAATCAACAAAATCATACAGGAAATTATTATAGTCAAAAGAAATCACTTTTCTTAGTCACTAAATAATGCAATAATGTTTAGCAATGGATTCACTAGGTCTATTATCATTGCATATTATGCAATCAAAGGGGAAACTCCGGTACACTACATATTACAGTTACAAATTGAATTTAAATGCACTGCTTATAAATATCAGTCTAGGGTGATACCTCTATATTCTGTTCACTCAAGTGTGATAGTTAAGTAGGCACAAACCTCGGCTGCTGTTGGGGCACGCGGAGTGGGGAGGCACTTTGGTGACCAGACAAGAAGGACAGACCGTCGCGGGAACACTAGTTATACGCTTCAGCTTTGAAGGGTTGCAACCTGGAACCTCCCAGCCTCAGATATCATTACTGATGAAATTAGTAATACTATCAACATTAACAACATCGAAGATGGCATTGATAGTAATAATAAAACTATACTGATAATGATGATAATGACAGTTACACTTATGATAATTGTTATCATTATTATTTCTATTATCATAAATGATAATAGTAAAAATAATAGTTACGGTGATAATGATGGAGGTGACGATGATAATGGTGATAGTGATGGTAAGGATGATGATAATGATTATGAAGATCATAATAATGATGACCATCACCATCAGGATTATCATTATTATCACTAGCGCCATCGTCATCGTAATCGAATAGTGCATCCCTTCCATTATTTGTGGGATTTGCCTGGTCCCGCTCCAGTTTCCCGCCATTACATGTGTTGCCATTTCTTACTTTTCAATATATATATATATATATATATATATATATATATATATATATATATATATATATATATATTTTTTTTTTTTTTTTTTTTTTTTTTTTTTTTTTTTTTTTTTTTTTTTTTTCAGAAGAAACTATAAAATGAAATAAAATTATGTATAGTATTTTAGGAATGATGCATTATTGATTACATGTACTCCAAGGTCTAGTGACTAGTGGAAAACGCATCATGGAGAATATATATAAGAATGAATAAGAATGTCGCATTGATTATTTATTTATTTATTTATTTGATGTGGAATGAATTCTTGTTGATTTAGAACACCTACATGTCCACATTTGCTTCTATAATAAAATTGGATACTCATATTTGAATCAATTTACAAATATAGATATATATTTGTAAAAACAAAAGGAATTATAGATTTATGTTGAAAGTGAAACTGTTTACTTATTCCTTTCTAGCCTCCGTAGGTGAAAGGGGCTCTAAAAGCTCTTATAATATGTCTGAAAATAATATATGCGGGTCATTATTATTATTATTATTATTATAAAAACGAAATATCATCCCCCCTTCGTCATAGGAATATTATAGCCATATTTTTTTACTGATACTTTTGAAAAAGGTGTTTTGATAAAATGAGTGTATACAGGCAGTACACAGCCTAATCTTCGACATATAAAAGAAGACCGATCCCGCGGATGTTGCACAAATCTTCAATACAACAAGAAGTGGCGGGGATGCAAAAGCGGGTCCTGGTTTTGTTTCGGGGGTAGATTTGCTTGACTGGTCCCTAGGGTGGGTACTAGTGCCACCTGTGCGGCACCCAAGGTGGGTTTAATTTCAGAGCATGGGAGCTCCTCCTGGGGAATTATGACTCTTTCATTCACTTGTTATAATACTTAAGTCGTAAGTTGTGTTTTACTCTCTTGTGGGACTTACATGTGTCATCTGACAGTATTTAGTAGTGTTGTAGTAGACTAGCATATTATTATTTTAATATTTTTTGTATGCTCGTCAATAAATACGAAAGAAATAATCATCATTAATGAAAATAATTGGAGAGATAGGGAAAAGGAAGGAGACCTGAGTGCCACATTACAAGGCAGCTATGCAGGGTCCAACTGCAGATGATGCACATAATTTGGATAAACTTCCTCTTCTTATTTACTTACACATTCTGCATATCCGTTACTATAGAGCCAGAGGTTGGTATCTTGCTGTGTGTCAATGTCCTCTGAGTAGAGTGCTTAGGAGAGACCATGGAAGAGCGTCCTTCAAGGCTTTTTATCCTGTAGCTGCTAGGAGAGGGTGGTGCCATCTGTGTTTGGGAATTTAGACTAAACCTACTTTGAATAATATTACTAAATAGTTATTACTCAAAGCGTAATGATAAAAAATACAGCGATCTGCTCTCCTCTAATGTAAAATATGCTATGACGACTAATGGCAACTATGCGTTGCCACCCATCCTCAGGGCAAAAACTCATTTGGCATGTAATGTTGCCACCCATCTGCAATGCGTTGATATATCAAAATAAAACATTTTAAAAGACTTTAAAGCCCCTTTCATAGGAAGCTAGGAATGGAGAGATAAACATGGCTTGGAAAAGGCTTTCCCATTGAACAACAGAATATTCTCAGTGATTTTATCATAAGTCAAATTTATTAGAATATTTTTGTTTGGGTATCGTGGTTTTGCAATCACAGGCACCTTTGTTTCTTAAATTAAGGCATCTTCTTTGTCAGACATTAGGGACTTTTAGCCAAACAATCGATTTATTTGATTGATTGATATTTATAGGAAGATTAATTACTTTTTATCGACTTATTTAGATGCATATCTTAAAATGAGCTGCATTACAACTTATGATTGGGAACCTTATTAATCAGCTAGCAAGCAAATCACTTGCTAGGACAAACCATTCACATTTTCTCAATATCATTTAACTGTTTTTCTACTGATTAATATGAATATGAGGTTATAGATCAAATATAAACTTGTGTTGAATTCAATGGCGAAGTCAAATTGTTTCAATTTTATGATTATAACGGTGTTTTGATGACTGAAATTGACCCATAATAAAAACAAACCAATAATATTGATATGATACAGATGTTAATATCAGATGAACAGAAGTAACTAATAAGGCCATAATTTGACATTGTAAATGTTGAGTGTTTTGGACTCTTGCAAGTAGCTAATGCTTCAGCCATTTACCAACTTTGCTTTGAAACTGAAAATATAACCTTATGTCTAAACTAAAAATAAATGTGTTGGTCCCACCTACAGAAGTGCATAACAGTGGAATTCTAGCAAGAAATGACAGTAAATTGGACTTCAAGTTGCAAGCAACTTTAATTTAAAGGTAGATCCCGTGTGGTCTAGTGGCTAGGATACGCGGCTCTCACCCGCGAGGCCCGGGTTCGATTCCCGGCACGGGAAACTTTTCTGGAGGACCTACTTCTTTCACCAACGTAGCAGTCCAAGAATAAGTGGTGCTTGAGAAAATCAAAACCGTACCAAAGCAGCGTTCTTAAATAGAACAATGCATAGTGAACTTGGAAGAGACAAAGATAATACATAATGTGGATTTTCTGCTGAATGTTACTATAATATGCCCAATAAATTACAACATGCAAACCAGGGACAGCAACCTCAAATATTTTCTTCATCTTCTAAGTGGACTCCTGTTAAGGTGTAGCAACGTCGCAGACACGAGTGGTTTGTATACTACTTTATATTGGCAGATAATAATATGAAAATAAGAGAAAGATAAATGTATTACATAAAATTTGGCTAAAATATACATTTTTTGAATTTATTTATAGGTGATTAACCATTGTTTTTTTCCCATATCATGCCAAAGAAGAACCTAATGAAAACTAAGTCAATGGGAACTTTGGCACAAATATCTCCAAAAGGAGACATGTTTTTCATACAGTTTCTGGAGCAACTATTAACTTTCTGTAGCTGAATATGCCCAACAACATCTATTGGTGAGGGTAGGATGTCATTCTTAACTGGGTCCTTAGCCACAGTGGCGGAACTTTGTAGTAAGTGCTCAAGAGCTTTATTTAAATGTAAAGTGAAGACTACAGGCCATGCTAGGTGACCTGGAGCTCCAAAGAGAGGAATCTTGAACCTCTCCATCTGCCAGGAGGTATGGTGATGCCACAGGAAGTTAACCACTAATATGCACTGAACAATAAAAAGGTGCCGATGGGATCATGCACAGACTAAGAATTGTGGTATGCCTGGAAAACCACACTTCCTCAGCAGAGTCCCCTGAATACTGGTACTGGGCTAGTTGATGGTTATGCTTGACTTCCAACTCATGGGAGAGCCTAGAGGCTTCTCGGTCACCACAAGTTTCAGTTATTATGATCATATGAGAAAGCTTTAATTAGCTTAAAACAACAACAGGACTTTTGAGTCCGGTGAAGATTACTTCACTGAACTTAACCAACTGTTCTAAGATTAGATCTGGCAGATGTGGAAGTCAGAAACTGGCTTACTCGTTGTGGATGGCACATCACTGGTGAAAATGGTGATGTCAAAAATATCAATAGTTTGAAGAATATACTAAGAAAGAAAATTCCTCCTAAAGCAGAACATTGTAGTTGTAATAACATGAGTAGTGACATCATTAGTAAAAGAAAAATAACGTCATATTGGGAAGGCTTACACAAAGACTGTGCCAACAAAACAGAACTATTCCATTTCCTAGAATAACAACAAAGCAATGTAACCATTGTGGGGTTTGCTCTTTGTACCCACGAGGAAGTCGATTCACAGATATTCGTACATGCCTGTAATGTAGTTATGGAGGACCACAAGTCTCAGATGATTGACACTAATGATACAGAGGCTGTAATAACCACTATGATTGTGATTCCTTATCACATTGCAACTGGCATGGAATAATGTGAGTTGCAATTAGTATGAGATCAGAGAAAACTAAGTCGCTGCTGACGAT
>BOPN01001672.1:52500-57500 GCA_017312705.2 Penaeus japonicus
ATGTAGTGAGGTCTATAATAAAGAAGTTGATAAAGATGAGCCAAAATCTAAGAATGACGAGTGTCACATGTGAATTGCTAGAGAGGATAATCAAGAAACAATGAGTCGAACTACCTGAGAAACACAACATATCGAATAAACAATTTGGATTCAAGGAAGGCAAATCAGGTGCATCAAATTTTCTTTGCTTTTACGACAGAGTTTCTGGGATGCAACAGCAATAGCGAGAGGATTAGGTGGAGTGCGGATACTTAGAAACGGATTTGACAAAGTGGCAATAAAAGACTGATGTGGAAATTGCTAAAATGGATGAAGGACTTTCTTTATGAAGGAAAGTGAGTATAGTGATTAGAGGTAAGCACTTTAAATGAAAACCCGTAACAAGTAGAGTTCTACAAGAATATTGGCACCATTTTTGTCATTAATGATCTGGGTACGAACATAAGTTGAGAGTTATCTGGACATAGCAAAAATTCAAATAAGTGTAGCAAACGTAGATTCATGTCAAAATCTGCACACACACACACACACACACACACACACACACACACACACACACACACACACACACACACACACACACACACACACACACACACACACACACACACACATATATATATGTATGTAAAAATTATATATCATATATATACTTTTATATATGTATATATATATATATATATATATATATATTTACTTTTATAAAACCTCCGGCCCCGGATATGACACAGACTTAGGTCTGATCTAAATATTCTCATGGTTGTCATACTATTGCATACTATTGAAAATAGAACATAAGGTAAAAGTGATTATTTTGTGTGTGATTTACGACTTGTTCTTTCAAAAGTTATATCCAGATTTTATTGTCCGAAATATTGTTGACTCTTATTGAATTAGACTGATGACAACAGTAGTCAATAACTGCAGTCTGTATATGAATAGGCATCCGCGTTCCTTATGATGCATCTCATTATTACCCCGTTATTTTAACTACAAAGACTACAATTATTACTATTTAGCTTTCAGGCTTTGTTAAAAAAAAAAAATATATTAACTAGTGGAAGACGGCCTCGATGGCGCAGTAGGCAGCAGGTGTGTGTTCTCTTTTCAAGGTAACTTTCTCCCATCAGCTCGAGATACCCTCTTGGAATAGATACAAAGGGTATTTCTATCCCTTTCATCTTTTTCTTCCGGGAGAATAGTCATTGGGTCCGGCAGTCTGTGTGAAGGGTGTTTGGGGTAAGGTAACAAGAGAATGTGTGAGGATAGAAGACCACCAGCAGGAAAAAAGCCACTGTTAAGATTGAAATTAATATAATATAATATAATATAATATAATATATATATATAGATAGATAGATAGATAGATATGAGTGTGTATGTGTGTGTGTGTGTGTGTGTGTGTGTGTGTGTGTGTTTGTGTGTGTGTGTGTGTGTGTGTGTGCGTATGTGTGTGTGTGTGTGTGTGTGTGTGTGTGTGTGTTTATGGGAGATTAAATTCAATATAAGAACGATAAAATGCATAAGAATGATATTGTCTTCAAAATACTGTATATAAATGTATTTTACATTGAAAAGTAACACAAGTTAGATATCAATTAATAATAAAATTACTGAAAAATGAAAACGTTCGACAGCCAATTTCTCGAAACATGACATATTTTTCCGGTTCATTTTTTCACCAAAATACGTATATATGGGTTCTTTTATAACTTTATTCTATATTATTACTTAGATGCGTATAGCCGTTTTCTTATTATTTTTTTTTCTTTTCTTCTTCACTTGTAACTTCCGTAAAATGATTATCTTTTTTTGCCTTTCCAAATCTTTGTTTATCTTTGTGTTTCCAGTCACGGAATCACGGATTTTTTTTTTCACATAAATCGTCATTTTTACTTCCTATGACAACAAATTTAACCATTTTTAGATCAAACGCCGAGACCTCAAAATAGAATCAAACGGTAAAAGAGGTCAGTTCATTACCCAGACATGGGAGATTTATTAAACGAAAACAAACAAACAAATAAAAACAAAATATGAATTATAGTTTTTCTACGGGCCATGGAGTATCATAATTGAATATGAAAAGGATGGCAATAAATTTGTGTGATTTTATTACTTGTGGCTTTTCGGAGAATGCGTATTTTCACAGAAGGCATAGATCCACTGCCTTTTCTAATTGTACAATACTAACCATTGTACTATGATTAGCAACCTGATAAGAGACCGCTTATAGATAATGATTTTACATTTCATAAATTGAAACACTTGCTGTGTGGAGGGAGAGGGAGAGCAAGGGAGAGAGAGGGAGGGAGGGAGGGAGGGAGGGAGGGAGGGAGGGAGAGAGAGAGAGAGAGAGAGAGAGTGAGAGAGAGAGAGAGAGAGAGAGAGAGAGAGAGAGAGAGAGAGAGAGAGAGAGAGGAAGTTATAATTACGATTATGAATTTCCTTTTTTTAAGTTAATGTATCTGCAGCTAGCCCTATAGTGATGCTAATAATGTTTATTTTGGTTACATTCAGAGATCTTTTTTAATCAGGCGCATGAAATGGCTGCCTCCAGAACTGCGACAGACCAATGCATGGATTCAATTAATGATATGTGATTAGATTAGTCCAATTCATGGATATCTTTTTTATTGAGTGTGGCGATTCATTTTTATTTTTTATTTCTTTAGATTTTTAACAGTGCTCCTTGGAAAAAATGAATAAGTGAAAACAAAAATCTTGTTTTAAAGATAACGAAATATATAAATATCTTATAATTATACTATTAGATTGTCTTTGAGATCTCTAACAGTCAAAATTAAAAAAGGCAAAACCGCTGAAGTAAATATATGTTCCTGATATTACTTTCATTGGCAAAACTTGGACATACAGGAAAAATTAAGTATTCAGAAACTTCATGCCAAGTTTTTTAAGTTATAGGTAATATTTTAGAAATTCGGGTTGCTGCCAATTGGCAACATTGTCAGTTTAAACATTCAAATAAAAGTATACTTCAAACGATTCAGCGTGCTGGTTATTAATTTCAAATTACTTTGTAGTGACTAGGAAAATATAGGCTGTTTTTCTTTCATAGAATTTGGAGGAGAGAGTGAGAGTTAGAGTGAGTGATTGAATTATATGCAACATATGCAAAGAGGTGGTACATTGACCATGGTTTGGCAGAGTAACCATTTGTTTACTGAATAATGAGGGAGAGAGTTTCGTGCAGCCTTTGGATACATATTATGTCATTTCATTGTTTAAGATAGCTTACAGTAAATCAAGTTCTTTTTATCTCTCAGTGCTTGACATGATGCTTGTCCTAGGAAAACATATACTCCTTACATTCCGGAACATTCTGTTTAATATGATTTTTGTGAAATAAATCTTAATCTGTAACATGTGGGCCGTCGGCATATTATCATAACTTCCACTAGTGTTTTTTATAGAGTATTTCTTCATTGGTGTCTGTGTTGTGTGAGCTGTGCCATATGTCTGTTTTACCATACGATTGCTAATCTTTAAAATAGTTTAAATATTTTGGATTAGTAGACCCTGCAATAGGTTTTTGTATGGTAGCAAATCAAACTAGATTTGCATTATTCTCTACTATCCGAACATAAGAAGCATGTTAGTAAAATGTGTGGGTTTATTCATGCCGTTTCCCAGTATGTATACTTTCACATGGGAGAGCATGAATCTGCCTTGTCGAACAAATCTGCATAGCATGTACAAAAAGTTTAAAACAATATTAGTGCACAATGGGCGGAAAACATTATGAACACGAATTGGCCAAGTGGTGAATGGTTTGAACCTTGCAAGGCAGCCAAAGCCAGGCATGCTAATATCTGACTATCGGCAGTTTTTGAGAGTTTTCTTTTCTTTTCTTTTTTATCCCGCAAATAATGTACAGTGTATAATAAACAGTGTATGGGAAGCAAGCTCGACACGCGTCCAAAGGGTAGTGAGCAGCATTCATGTTATTTAGGAATCCGTTTAAAGATTGAAGCGCTTGTGCTTCTTGCGATAGTGAGTACACACTGCAGCATCCAATTACTTGAATACTTCAGGTAGATTCTTGTCGAAAATTTTCCCGTGCCGGGAATCGAACCCGGGCCTCGCGGGTGAGAGCCGCGTATCCTAGCCACTAGACCACACGGGAGATGAAGAAAATAGGGAACAGTTTCTGATAAAATTATAAAAATGGCAGTTTTAGATAAAGTGATTGTTGAAACAGTTGTGGACCGATCAGTTGTGCCTCCTTTGTTCCCTATCTCTCTCTCTCTCTTTGTAACCAGCGCATAGAACCATATGTAGCCCTGGGAAGAAGAACACAACAGTTTAATGGGGTGGCTTGATGATTACATTTACCTACACCCGGTAAGGCTTTGCTATTTGGTCAATATATGTATGTGTATATATGTTATATATTAGGTTTACAAATTTATATATCCCATTCTGTTGTTTTCTTTCTCCATCTGTTGTCCTGTCTCCATTATATATGGCCTGCCCACTGCCACTTCTTTTAAATTTTCTGAACTATTTTCCCTACTTCTGTCTGTCCCCTGATCCATGTTGCTCTTTTTCTATCTCTTAAGATAACTCCTATCAAGAGCCTTTCCATTCCTCTCTGAGCCTTTACTGATCTCCTCTCAAGTGGTCTTAGTCCATGTTTCTGATCCTTATGTTAATTGGGAGGACACATTGGTTAAAGACCTTTCTCTTTAGACATAATGGCAAAAAATATTCCTATGTGTAACGAAAGCACTCCAATCTAGCCTAATTCGTCGTTTTATTTCGGCTTCGCAGGATATATAATCGTCTGAATGAGTTGTCACCCTGTTCAATTGACCTCGACTGTTGAACATGACAACATGACTAGTCTTTTTCCTGTTCATTTTAAGCCCTACCTTCAGACTTCCCTATTCAAAAAGTTAATTAACTGTTGTAGTTAATGTGCTGACTCGCCTAAAAGAAGAATATCATCTGCAAACCTGGGTTGCTTAAGTGTCATC
>BOPN01001672.1:60000-62500 GCA_017312705.2 Penaeus japonicus
AAAGCAAGCATTCCCTTATGACCTGATATATACTGCTTTCATTTCCTCTTCCACCTCAGGCCAGCCTCTGTTTGTTAGCCCAGATGCCTTGGGCCAGAGGAAGTTATCCAAAGTTACCTTTGTCACCATACAAATGTGAATATACCCAAGGTTAATCGAGACAGACAGGAGAGAAGGAAGACCGCAGAGATCAGAACAAAGAGAGAGAGACAGAGATAGGGAACAAAGGAAGCACAACTGATCGGTCCACAACTGTATCAACAACCACTTTATCTAAAACTGCCATTTTTATGATGTTATCAGTAACTGTTCGCTTAATATTCATCCCGTGTGGTCTAGTGGCTAGGATACGCGGCTCTCACCCGCGAGGCCCGGGTTCGATTCCCGGCACGGGAAACTTTTCGACAAGAATCTACCTTAAGTACCACAAGTAGCACAAGTGCTTCAATCTGTAAACGCATTTCTAAATAACATGAAAGTTGCTCACTACCCTCCGGACGCGTGACGAGCTTGCTTCCCATACACTGTTTATTATACACTGTACATTATTTGCGGGATAAAAAAGAAAAGTAAAGAAAACACTCAAAAACTGCTGATAGTTAGATATTAGCATGCTGGCTTTGGCTGCCTTGCAAGGTTCAAACCATTCACCACTTGGCCAATTCGTGTTCATAATGTTTTCCGCCCATTGTGCACTAATATTGTTTTAAACTTTTTGCACATGCTATGCAGATATTTTCGACAAATCAGTAACCATTACTGTAAATTACCATAAAATGATGGTAACAGTAATGCATCAGCTAATGTTGCATGCGTAAAATGTGACATCTAAAGGGCATCTATGATGTGATATTATTTATATGGATGTTATTCGTATGAGCATCTTCTATAATGTGAGTTTATTTATGATTATATCGTACGTTGTAACTCCGAAATCACGATGAAATGTCAAATATGAATATGCTATTTAAAGTGTGGGTGCAAAAACAGGAGAGAGCTTCCCCACATATCTCTCATGCTATCTCTTTTGCCATAAGTAAAAGCATATGTGTTTCTAGTCTCTGGAATTTATACAAACACGCTCTACCATTATTTAGTTTCACTTGAATATTCATTCATATAGTATGAATTGTGTGTGTGTGTTTGTGTGTGTGTATATATATATATATATATATATATATATATATATATATATATAAACATTAATATATTTCATATGACGCTTACTAGATTGTAACGCTAGGGATAATACTTGAGGCAGATTCATGCTCCCCCATGTGAAAGTATACATACTGGGAAACGGAATGAATAGACACACATTTTATTAACATGCTTCTCTTGTTCGGATAGTAGAGAATAATGCAAATATAATTTGATTTGTTACCATACAAAAACCTATTGCAGGGTCTACTAATCCAAAATATTTAAACTATTTTAAAGATTAGCAATCGTATGGCAAAGCAGACATGGCACAGCTCATACAACACAGACACCAATGAAGAAATACTCTATAAAAACACTAGTGGAAGTTATGATAATATGCCGACGGCCCACATGTTACAAATAAGCAGATTTTTTGCACAAAATTTATATTAAATAGAATGTTCCGGAATGTAAGGAGTATGTGTTTTCCTTGGGCAAGCATCATGTCACGTAATGAGAGATAAAAAGAACTTGATTTATTAAAAGTTATCTTAGACAATGAAATGACATAATATGTATTCAAAAAGCTGCACGGAACTCTCTCCCTCATTATTTAGTAAACAAATGGTTACTCTGCTAAACCATGGTCAATGTACCACCTCTTTGCATGTGTTGCATATAATTCAACCACTCACTCTTACTCTCACTCTCTCCTTCAAATTCTATGAGAGAAAAACAGCCTATATTTTCCTAGTCACTACAAAGTAATTTGAAATTAATGATCATATCTAAAGGACACTAACCAGCACGGTGAATCGTTTGAAGTATACTTTTATTTGAATGTTTAAACTGACAATGTTGCCAATTGGCAGCAACTCGAATTTCCAAAATATTACCAATAAACCTAAAAATAAGATAATATGCGATATTGATATGTCACTTGACATGAAGTTTCTAAATACTTAATTTTTCCTTTATGTCCATTAAGTTTTGCCAATGAAAGTAATATCAGGAGCATATATTTACTTCAGCGGTTTTGCCTTTTTTAGTTTTGACTGTTAGAGATCTCAAAGACAATCTAATAGTTTATTTGTAAGAAATGTATATATTTCGGTAACTTTAAAACATGATTTATTTTCCAAGGAGCACTATTAAAAATCCAAAAATAAAACAAAAATAAAAAAATGAATTGCCACACTCAATAATAAAAAGATAATCTATGGATTGGACTAATGTAATCACATATTAATTGAATTCATGCATTGGTCTGTCGTATTTCTGGAGGCAGTGATTTTCCTTTTCTGTAGATCTTTCACTTTCTATTAGACTTTTTAATTGTATAATAGTAATTTCTGTT
>BOPN01001672.1:80000-82500 GCA_017312705.2 Penaeus japonicus
AATGACTCGATCCACAACCAAAAAAAGAACACCAAGTATGTGAACCCAATGTTTACTCCCTTCACACTGCCATTATTGTAAGTGATGCATTTATTGTTTTATTATATATATTATATATATATATATATATATATATATATATATATATATGTGTGTGTGTGTGTGTGTGTGTGTGTGTGTGTGTGTGTGTGTGTGTGTATGCAAGAGATATACATCATAAATCCATAATCATTACGCACACGTCTTCGAATATTCCCTTTGAAAACCTTGAAGATAAGAAAGCCACTGCTGCTATCACGACTAAACCCCCCCGCGCCATAACAAAGCAAACGAATGAACACGACACGCCGTAACCCAACCGGCGTAACAAACGTGATGAAACCTTCATCCCTGGAAGACAGCCAAAGACAGGGCTGAGTCTACAATCCAAGTCACTTCCCCGGGGCACACTTGCATCACCTGATACGGTATACCCTAATCCCTAATCTAATTATGAGGATTCCTATCTCCCGGACCCACCGCCGCCACACTCGCGCGGGCGGCGGGGACGAGGCGCCGAGCACGTCACTCACTCACTTCACCTTGTGGGCTTGGGAAGCGTCGGCGGTCATGTACTGTGCTGGTTTCGTGGGGGCTTTGTGAGTGTTTTTTTTTTTTTTGAGGGCTTTGTTTGTTGTTTGGGGTTGTTGTTGTTGTTTTTTTCAGTGGGTTGGTTTTATTAGGCTTTGTTTTTATTGATTTTGTTTTCACTGTTTCCGTTTTTTTATTTTTTCCTCACTCGGTTTGTTTGTTTGGGATTTGTTCTTAGGGTGTTTCTTTCTTTTTTTCTTTAATTAATCGAGTTTATTTATTGCATTTGATATCGCATGAATTCTTGCTTATGGCCACTCAATCATGAGTATGCGCGTGAATAGAATACACCGAAGACGCATTAACTTAATGCTGATCGCAATACAGACATGATGTTATAGGCCTACTTCGGCGACAATCCATACCTTACATCTATACTTTTCTCCTTTTCGACTTTATACAGCATCGGGACTTGTTAGAGCTACTTCACTGTATATTCTTTATCACAAGCTAGGCCTGAACACGTCACAATTTACAATTTATGACAAAACAACTTTTATTCCTCTTTTTCATTTATCTTTTGTCATATCTTTTCGAACCTCGTTTATTACTCACTCTTTCCTCCTATTTTCCTACTCTTCACATTTATTCCCACATATTTTTTTTCGTCAATTCCTTTATCCCTTATACATCTTATTTTCCCCTCCCTCCCTCCATTCACTCCGCCAGATGGGTGGTGTCCCTCCGTCCTCGCCAGCCTCGCCTTCGTCGGCCATTAACTAGTCCTTATGAGTCCGCAATTTAAAAGTCCTTTGATATCCAACTCAGGATCGGGGAATCCCCCCTTTGATCTTAAACCTGCCCTCGGGGACAAGATAATTGAATACCAGAACGGTCGCCGTTAGAGGGGGATATAAAGGAAAAGATTTCTTGGCCATTAACATGAGCGAGAATCCCATTGGCGCGACCCGGATCTAGCGACCGTATTTACGGGTGGTATTCTCGGCCTGTGTTGCCAAGCGGAGGGAAGGGAGGTGACTTTGATGTCTTCCTTCGCCATGAAAATCCTCTAGGATATATGTGTTAGACGAGAAGAACACGAAGGTCCATTGTCAGGTTGTTTGATGTTGAGGTGGGGAGGAGGGGGTGGGGGTGGGGGGAAGAGGTGGGGTGTTGAAAGGAAGGAGAGGACAGTCTGCGAGGGAGGGGACTGGGGGGAGGGAACGGGAGGCAAGGGGTAGGGTTGGGGAGGACGGAAAGGGGCGGGAGATCTTCACTTTGCCCATTGGAAAAGAAAGGAAGGGTAATTGAATCGTCACCTGGGAATATCAGGTGTGTGGCAGGCGCTTTCTTTTCCGACCGCTGGCAAATGAATGCTTAATCGTTGTCAAAACACCGAGGGAGAATTTTCCTTTCACATCAAACTGGCATTGATCTAAAGGAAATATAGATGCTGATATCAGTATTATCACAAAACCTGCTTTGTATCATGTTGTTAATATACCTGCCAGCCGAATTCATTATCTTGTTTCATTTTCATTGATATTATATACTCCCCCCTGTCGGAGCAGCTACACATGCACATTAATATACATTCTGAAGCAAGTTTCATCTGACCCGGTCTCTCTTTCCGTCGACCCGCAATCCGATATCGCATCTGCCGACGATTCGAATTACAATCAGTACGCATGTGATTGGAGGAAAATCTTTCATCTCTCGTCTGCCTCGCTTTGCATCATCAATAGGTCCTGATTTAGCTGAGGTTATTCTAGAACAAAATAAAAAATTCCTTTATGAGAAATGGTTATCATTTATGAGATTATAGAACCAACAAATCAATAAAGATATAAGCGTGCGGACAAACTCTAATCAGAACTTCGAAAATATATATAAATATACACATCCATAGATACATCACTCCCTGATCTTT
>BOPN01001672.1:115000-120000 GCA_017312705.2 Penaeus japonicus
ACAAGTAATATTTTAAGAAACGTCACTTTAAGTATGATCTCAAGAAATATGAATGATGAATATTTATATTTATATATAATAATTAAATATAACAAGCACCGATAAATATCCTTAACTATTAGGTTCTCACAATTAAATTGAAATAGATTTCAGATCACAACAGTGAAATATAATGTAAGCTTCATCCTGACTTGCTCAGTATTTGTAGCTTGTAATTTTAGTAGTAATAGCGGCAGCATTAAGAGTAATGGTTATCATGAATACCTTTCATAAGAAGCAATAGTAGTAGTACCCTATCAATAATGATTGAATATGTTTCTTATATTGATGTAAGTAATAGTGCTAGCAGTGCTTACAATGACTGGCTCTTATGATAGCGTTAATGTAACTGCAGTAATATTATATAAAAATAAACAACCATTCGCGTTCTATTACAAATGTTAACGGACAATGACAAACAACCATATACTTAATCACATTCTTAAAATTGCAAACCTGCCAACACAAGCAAATAAATATGGTCGTGTTCGTAAACAACAAACAAGAATCAGACTCACAAACACAATCACTCAAACTACGTACATATAAATTCAAGATGAAACTGAAACCTGCAAAAACATCTGCTAATCTTCTTCATATATCAGGATATCCAGGGGCCAGATACTCGAAACAGCTTACGAAATCAATACTCATCAAACCATATTCGCAGTGTCGATCTCTAGTGGTAATTTGATAGATGTCCACCGTACATGGTCACTTTTTTTTCTTCTAAAGGCTAACATGTTAAATTCATATTCTGAAATTACGGGTGCAAAGAAAAGCTGCTTCGCTCATTCAGAGCCACTTAAATCCGAGATAAGAGCTCATTTCAAGTGGACATGATCTTGTTCACCCACTTATCAATCCTTCACTAAACCTATATCTTTTTCACCTTTGTCATGGCGTTTCATTAGTCATTCGTGTTTTAGCTTTATCACCTAGAGCTAGATAAAATGTTAAACTTCAAATTCGACTGACTTCTGTTTGGAACTTCTGCAGGAAGTGATAATGGCACTGAATGTATGATGTCTTGTGATTTGTTGACGGGTAGATCTTAATTTTTCTTTAGAAGGTTTGACAAAGCTTTTGTGTTTCAAAAGAGAAAAAAAAGTCTAAATGTGCGTTATATGTGAAGTAAGAACGACACACACACACACACACACACACACACACACACATATATATATATATATATATATATATATATATATATATATATATATATATACATGTATACACATATACATACAGACACACACACACACACACTTCATTTGCGTAGTGTGTTATCTCATTTTGTGTATATAGTAGAGTAACATATTTCGCTACTCTTTATACATACTTTACTTCACAACGGATTCGGCCCTTACCCTGCAATAACTACTTGGGTGATGCTCATTGCACGCGCATAGGCATCCTTAGAGTCATTGAATTATTTATAACCAATTTATCAATTGTCCTTATGGCACTGGTTACGGCCAGTTTTAGAAGTAAATATATCCTAATTGAACGACCATTTAATTGATTTTACGAGAAATAAGATTATGCTTAAAGTGGCATCACTTTAATCAGCTGCATGCATTTGAAATGTAAATAACCAAAGTTAAGTCATATATTCCTGTATACAATACGGCCATTTTCTGCATTCTCCTCAGGTACTCCATGCACTTCTCTGCATGGTAACTTTCCCAGGATCATATTTTGGTCAAACGTATGCCGATCTCTGCAGGCCGCTGAGTGTCCTTCACTTCGCTTCTACGAAACTGATATAAATTATGTAAACCTGTATGTATCATTATAACATCTTAACCTGTGTGCATTAACAAAATATTTCGACATGTGTATATCATTATGACTGTTAATCATTGTGTGATTGCACATATCCTTAAGTATACTAAAGTTTATAACCATTATTATGGTAAATTCCTATCACTCGATATATTATGTGTTGATAGGACTTACAATTCAAAAAAATATATCACGTCTATTTGACCAGTTATATACTTAGTAGCTTTAGTCTGATGTAGCTGTAGAAATCTGTATAACACAACATCAAAGGGGGTAAACACAAAGAAGCTGAGCAGGATGTTTATTGGCTGTCAGCGTCAGAGCTTTACTGACTCGCGCTGACCTTTTTCACTTGTCCGCCGTTTTCTTGGCGGGAAAACCTGAACATCTTGGCAAGTGGTTTAGCTACTATCATAGGTCACAGGACGGCTTGGTTATGCTTTCGATGTTTTGACAGTTAATATAACATTTTTTATGATTGTTGATTCACTGCACGCGTAGGAAGCGTTAAAGGCAATTAGTTATTTATATCCATTTTTTCTAGTCTGTTCAAGCAACGACCATCGGAATGTCTGTTAAAACGAAGCACTATGATTATTTTGTTAAATGTAGGCTAGTAATGAAATGTAAATAGGCATTATTTCATGTACAATGCGACCATTTGCACTTTTTTAATATATTAATTTTGGTTAAACTTTCAGGTGAAATACTTTTTAAAGTTTTATCCCTTTTTCGTTTCGCCATGAGCGAGTTTTTTTCTTTCTCAAGAGTGCGTCATCATGTACTTTCATGCACACACACACACACATATGTATATATATATATATATATATGTATATGTATATGTATATGTATATATATACATATACATATATATAGTATACACACACACACACACACACACACACACACACACACACACACATATATATATATATATATATATATATATATATATATATACCAACAATATTAATTTCTATTGAAAGACAATGGCCTTTAAAACATGGCCTCGATGGCGCAGTAGGCAGCGCGTCAGTCTCATAATCTGAAGGTCGTGAGTTCGAGCCTCACTCGGGGCAGAGTTTTCATAGCACTTGCAATATGTAATTGGCAGTAGCTAGACCATGAAGAGTGTCCCCTAGGAGTGAACAGGGAGTGACAGGTCCCCTGCCCCCTACTCAGAGTCAGGTCTTCAGATGTGTCAGCATGACTTGGAGACCTCTATGGAAACAGCTTCATCTGCCACTACATTCATTGGGTAATAGCCCTTGTTTTTTTAAAATCTAGTTTTCCCTTTTCCTACAATAATTGCATCACTGAGGATGCTGACTGTATCTCCGAAATGATTCCAAAATGAGGCTCGCGTGCTTAAAGGTGCTATTTTTTTTTTTTTTTTTTTTTTTTTTTTAGTAAATGTAACATTACGCGAATACTTGTATAATATTACTGCAGTTCTACTAACGTTATTATAAAAACCAGTCATTGCAAGCTCTGCTAGCACTATTACTTACATCAGCATTAGGAACGTATTTACCGCTATTACTTATTATTATTGATACCTACGACTACTACTACTTATCATCAAATTATGATAAGCATTGCTCTTAATACTCAAATTACTAGCTACAAATACTGAGATAAGTCAGGATGAATATTCCATTATATTTCACAGTCGTGATCTGAAATCTACTTCAATTTATTTGTCATTGTAACTAGCGTTGTGAGAACCTAATAGTTAAGGATAATTATCAATCCTAGCTATATTCAGTTATTATATATAGATATAAATATTCATTATTCACTCTTCATATTTTTTTAAGATCATATTTAAAGTGACTGAGGACATCGTTTCTTAGAATATTCATTGGAATCGTAATTAGTAGTACTAATACATGTTTTAACACACAATTATACTCATCAAAATCATAATAACCCTAGCGATAACACAGAAATTATCCATATATATAGCTAAATCTATATCTGTCTATCTATATAGGTAGATAGATACGTAAATGGATACACATAATTTTTCTTTATTTTTCCTATTATAGGGGAAGTTGAAATTATCTGCATTTTTGTCATAACTTTCTTAAATGGGCCGCACTACCTTCAGCGCTCGCGTGCTAAAAGGTGATACTCTTGGCCTTAAGTAGCATGTTCAATCTTAATTGTTTTTTTGTGTTATAGCGTAAACATAGCTACTCCGCTGGCAGTGTGCACCAAGGAAGAAGAGAGATCTGTGTTTCAATTTCTCTGGCATAAAGGTGTGTCAGGGGCGGATTTTCATCGCAGGCTTTCAGTGCATTACCGCTCTACTGCGTAGAAATGTGTTTGAGTAGATCAAGAAGATCGAAATAATGGCTGGACAAGCATGATAGTGGTTGATGGGTGTCCTGCTCCCTCTTCCTGCCTCACACTCGTCCGTATCTTTAATATCACGAGACACTCGTATACACTTCTACGCAGTAGAGGGCTGTCCCTACATTGAAATGAAAGCTTCAGTTCCTGACACACCTTCAGACCAGAAATTGAGCCACTGATCACTGACAGCATGTTAACACTTTAATGTAAGATGAATAAATGGAGTGATTAAGATCAAATCTTTGTACTGCCTGTACATACTATCAATAAAGTGACTACGTTGTGGGATCCCATGATAAATATCCGACTAGATTTTTTTTTTCTTTTTTTAGAAACAGTTTAACTTTAATTCACACTGGATACAGAGATGATGCTTATTGCACGCGCATAGGCAGGCCTTAGAGTTATTGAACCATTTATAACTAATTTATCTATTGTCCTTATGGCACTGGTCACGACCAGTTTTAGAACTAAACATAGCCTAGATGAACAACCATTTAAATGATTTTACGAGAATTAAAATCATGCTTAGAGTAACATCAGTAGATTTTACAGAGTAAACTTTATTCAACAGCATGCATTTGAAGAATTATACATAGCCAAAGTTAAGTCATACATTCGTGTACAATGCGGCCATTTTCCTAAGGTATTCCATGCACTTTCCTGCATGGTAACCTTCTCAGTATCATATTGCTTTTGGGCAAATATGCCTGCAAAGATCATACGCCGATCTCTGCAGGTTAGTGATGGTATTCATCTTCGCTGTTCATAAGCTTTTACGAAACTGTTTTAAGTTATGTTAACCTGTA
>BOPN01001672.1:127500-130000 GCA_017312705.2 Penaeus japonicus
GGCCCTTGAGAGGAAAAGAAGTCAAATTAAATTACACCTTACAAGGTAAAGGAATAAGCTCATGCGGACGAATAAGGCGACAGAATTCAGCCTCAGCATCCATAACAGATACTCAGTCCTCAGGAAAGATCTTGACAAACCAATTCAGTGGGATAAGAAAAGAAGCAGCACCTGAAATAAGCAATAATGATGATAGACAACAAAGAGAAAGATGTGCACAAGTTTAACATACAATAAATAAATATTGCTTTCAGGCACCAGCATTAAGGCAACAAAGAGGAGGCATGGAGTAGGGAAAAATCAAATGTATGCAGTACAGAAACCTGATGGATTAACCATGAACAGAGACAAACACAATGACTGTAGACGTGTCAAAAATTATAGAAGAGGAAATGAAACAGGCACTAAGAGGCATTAAAAGAGGAAAAAATGACATTAATGAAAATCTTATTCAAGATGCAAGTGAGATTATGGCAGTAAATCTTTTTAACAAATTTGTAAACTCAATTATTTCAATGTAAAAACAACGGGACACAGAAGACCTCAAGAATTACTGACCTGTAAGCCTTCTGTCAATAATCTATAAACTTTATAAAAATCAATCTGCATCTCCGATAAATTAGTTTCGCAACAATCCATGGAACAAGCAGGCTTCCATGGTGGTTTGTCAACTATAGAACATATTCATACACTAAAACAAATAGAAGAGACAACAAACGGATATAGGAAGCCATTGAGCATGGCATTCGACTTGGTACAGATAGCGGCAGTACTAGAAACAGTTCATAGATAAGGAGTAGAGGATATCTATTATATATTATTAGAATATATACACACAGAGATGGAACGGCGTCCATTAAAATCCATTAAGAAATCCAGAGGAAATATTCAAAACGCTCGATTGGAAGGAGAAATGAGTTAAAATAGGTGATGAACACTTAAAGGATGCTAAGATTTGCATATGGTATTGTTCCTTTCGGCGAGTTAGCAAATGAACACTTATTAAGTGGTTTGAATAAGGAGAGTCTAAAAATTGACCTTAAAATGAACTGTAAAAAAATGATTTCATGTTCAACTTGAAATTGAATAAATACAAGTCAGTTGAATAAATACAAGCACAGAGCAAGGTGCTAGAGGCAGTAAATGAGTATACACACCCAGGGTAACTCATAGGTCGAATACATCCAGTGAAGCTGAGATAAAACAACGAATTAGGATTAATACATCACAAGATTTTCAGCCATCGTGTCTATTAGTGTCTGATCCATAACAGATGGATCAGAAATATGGTTTAAGACCAAATTGATTGAAAGAAAGTAAGTGCTCAGAGAGGAATGAAAAGGCTCATGATAGGAATTAGCTTAAGAGACAGAAAGAGAGCAACATGGATTAGGGAACAGACAAAAGTAGAGGATATACTTAAGAGTATGATAAAATGACAATGGGAAGGTCATTTATATTGGAGACAGGACAACAGGTAGGCAAAGAAAGCAACAGACTGGGGAATAGATAGAATAAAGAGACCAAGGGCAAGACCAGTGACAATATGGCATGAAATAGCAAAATTTTCAGGCCAAAAACTGAAAACAGGACACAAGACCCTAATGACTGAATAAGATTGAAAGAGGCCTACATCCTGCAGTGGAATGATACAGGCTGATGGTGATGATATATAATTATATATCATAGGATTCTTAATATGGACTAGTGGCTAGGATGCCTGGCATTTATCCAGGAGGCCTAGATTCAATTTTTGACATGGAAACGGTTTCTACATTAAGACAAATATGCCTCCAAAATAAGTATTTCTAATGAAAATGTCAGTTGCCTCTTATTCACCTATATTGTTCTTTTCACGGCAGATACCATGTGATGCCCAGGGGCCATGTAATATGAAAACAATGCCCCGAGTGAGGCTCGAACTCACGACCTTCAGATTATGAGACTGACGCGCTGCCTACTGCGCCATCGAGGCTATGTAAGATAAAAGAAATGTGTTGTTGAAAATGAATACTGTGCTAATATTATTACTGGTTTAATTACTGTGTATATATATGCAGATCCAAGACACGTGTATGAACGTATACACATATATAAAAGTAAACGGTGACGCTCTCCCTAGGAAGACCACATTAGTTTTTTATCACTGAAACATGAAAAGGGGCAAAAAATTGAAAAATAAGTATTTAATATGCAAATTTGATCAAAACTGATTTGATACTGGAAAAGTAGCCATGTAGGGAAGTACACGGGGTGCTTTATGAGAATGCAGAAAAAATGCCGGATTATGCAGAAATTGATGGCAACAGGCACCAGCAAGATGTGCTGAACGTAACATCCAAGGCAAAGCCAAGCCTATTTTTACTTTAATTCCTGAATACTAATAACGCAACAAGAAAATTAAATATTTTTATATCGTGCAACATTATTTTACGTATCCCAATATTCTGCTTTAAGGTAGCTTACACATGATCACTTCACATAACGCACAGAACGGTTT
>BOPN01001672.1:135000-142500 GCA_017312705.2 Penaeus japonicus
CTTGATGTGATGTTTCCGTTTTAGTTTCCTTGTTTCAAGTATCTGTATTTTTTATATTTAAATATCACATATAGATAGTTAAACATATATCAAAGACAGTAGTACGTGAAAAAAGAAAAAGATAAATAATATAAAAGACAAATCCACAATGCACCAGATTCAAATCATACAGAAAGAGAGAGAGAGAGAGATAGAGATAATAATAATAGTATCATTACTCTCATTATGAAAATAATGATAATGATATCATAGTATCATTGTATAATAGTATTAATAATGACGATATTAATAACAGCAATGATAATAATAATAATGATAATAATGATGATGAATTGTGTTGTAATGATGATAATGATAAAAAAATGGATAATAAGAATAAAGATAACAGTAATAATAATAAGAACAATAACAATAATAATAATAAAGATAATAATCATATCGATAATGATAATAACAATAACATAATAATAATAAGAGCACCTATGTGATCGACAGATTGAGTTCCGCTGTCGCCTGGCGGTTACTCCTCTGGCTGGCTGGGTCTCATGGCGGTCAGATGCCAAGCTCGGTGTCAGTACTGAGTCAGCAATTGAGTCACGATTCAGCATTACCTGCCCCAAGATGAGCTCGCCATATTCTGGGTGTGGCATCAGCTCCGCATATCTGGCTTATCCTTAATGATGACAAGGATATTGATGATAAGGATAACTTATTTCAGATAATAACAATAATGATGATAACAATAATAATGATAACAACAATAATAACAAAAGTAAATATATATATATATATATATATATATATATATATATATATATATATGCATACATTTGTATATATATATATACACATACATATTCATATATATATGTATATATATACATAAATAAATATATATATATACATATATATACATACATACATACATATATATATATATATATATATATATATATATATATATATATATATATATATATATATATTTATATCTGTTTCGCTCATTTTAGAATTGTAAATTCTTCAGATTCCTGTATTGCCAATCGAATGAACAAGAGAAAGGGAGTTCGAAGCCATTGTGTAATATGGAATTTATATTCATTTCCAAATAGATTCAAGACAAGCATTCGTCACAAAATGAAGTCCTTAAATACTGAATAATAGGGCCATTTTTCTGATTTCTTTTCAAAATTTTCATTTTTACCCCTGATCAAGAAAAACTAATCTGTTCTTTCTCATAAGTACTTCACACTTTACTTTTATATATGTATATACATTCATGCATGTATCTAGGGGATGTCTTTATATACATAAATAAGTATACTAGCAGTAAGTATACTAGCACCAGTATAGAACAGACGATTGCCGTATTTTCCGCTGTTCTACTAGAATTGCACTCTTTTTAAAATTCATACGTACTATGTACAAATTAGATTAATGTAAGATTTGTAGAAACTAATTGTATCAAGAAGCCCTTGCCACCATTCAAATGAGCGAAATACTGTTTTTTGAAATGCATAAAAACATATGTATTTAATATATTTAGTTTTTGTTAAGTACTTTTACTAAAATAATGCGTAATGGCACAGAAAAAAAAAAATCAATTGATTAAATAACCATCTATGAACATACCAACTCCCGGAAATGGGGCGGAGCTAAGCGTTTGGTAATGTTGCCAAATGGACACTTTTGAGATGATGGAAAAAACGGATAATACTGTAATTTGTTAATATACGAATTTCAAGATCTTTACAGCCTCGATGGCGCAGTAGGCAGCGCGTCATCTCATAATCTGAAGGTCGTGAGTTCGAGCCTCACTCGGGGCAGAATTTTCATAGCAGCTGGAATACATAATGTACATTGGTTAACCCAACGATTAAGTTGAAATTGTACTCTCATTAACACCAGGATTTAATAACAAACGGCAACTGTTACACTACATCAAAAATGCCGATCTTAAGGGACAGTTATATATATGTAAAAAATATTTCCGTGCTGGAATTCAACCCCAAGTTTCCTGGGTGAAAGCCAGGTGTCCTAGATCATGTAGGCATTTAGAGGAGTAGGATTAACTATATGTATGTATGTATGTATGCATATATCTATCTATCAATATCTATATGTATGTATATATATATATATATATATATATCGATATCTATATCTATGTCTATATATATGTATATATATATATATGTATATATGCACACACACACACACACACACACACACACACACACACACACACATACATATTACCTAGCGCCAAGCAGTGATTCCATCTCAAGGGGTATGGGCATGAAGCCATTTCATACCTATGTGTTAACAGGTCATCACGGAGTTGATAATTGGTGTTCTCACTTAAATCAAAGGTAACACGCAAAGCTTCTTCTAACAGTGTAAAAAGTACAAATTTGGAAATAAAGTTTTGGAAAGGAGCAAGTAAAAGGTTAGTTTCCAAGAAGCCAAGCCCAGCTTCCTTCACAACATTCATAAAAACCCAGTACCTCCTGCGATAAACACTGACAAAACATTCCTAAATATATGTTCCAGAGGAAACCAGGACATCCGTAGCGGGTGAGTTGTCCCACCGGAAGTAGACAAGAAGTGATGGGATTCTTGAGCTCTCCCTACTCAAAGAAAGGCTTTCAAAGGCTCTGTCACCACATTCATTGGTTAGTTGTCTTGGTATATTGTCTTTGTATTTCAACGAATTGTTCTTTATCCTATTTTGAGAAATGGACTCTATGTTTACATATTTATGACCGCGCAAGAGTGGCAGTATACCTCCTTTTTTTTATTCTTGCTTCAAATATTACACTGCATAGCCAGAAGATTGGAAACGGTATAAATCAAAGCTTACAGTCTCTAACGATCATATGATCCCTCAAATTTCAAACATCTGCGACTTCCTGCCTCGTCGCTGGAATGTCTAAACTTGTAAAAAATAGAAATGTTGTTCTTATTAGTCTGTACATCAGAATATATCAGTGTCTCGAATATTCTTTACCTCTGATAAACCAGTCGTCTTACTAATTGATTACCCTCGTGAAATATTTGAATTAAAAGTACATTTTCTATTATGAAACAAAAACTATTCTTCTTATCATTACGTGGCAATAAACGTCTTGAACGTGTACATAAATCACGAAAAAGTAGGCTTTCCGAAATAAACCCGAGGAAGAGCTTGGCGCATTGATTGAATAATTGGAGACATCAGACCTGGTAGTATCACGGATTAAATCAACATTGCTTCTCCATTCCTGATGCGTGCACGAATCAGGAAGCTCAGGTTTGGCCTTTTACCATTTCTGATTTTCCTCTAGCAATGCACTACAATATTTAGATCATAAAACATTTATGGAAATACCAAAATAAAATAGGAAACCAGAAATGTACACTTTCGCAAGGATTAATTAATGAAAATAGTGCTGTTTTGCTTGCGCCCTGCAACTCCACCTACAACGCCTACCTGCTAGTTCCTCCGCGGTCGTGAAAATGTAAACATGTGACGTCATCTGCAATCCACATTTTGCAGCACTGATGATGGAGATTGTGCCTCCGAAATGATTGTTATTCTCATCCGTGCTGGATTTCCTCTCCCTGATTCAAATCTACCTATTCATCAATCAATCTATCAATCTATGCATATTTATATTGGCGGTTTAACATATTCTGGGCCATTGGCCGTTTTTCACCTGAAAATTTCAACAAAGATAAAATATCACTTGTCACGAAAGCAAATACATTAATTATTAATTTGCATGAAAAAAGCCGCACATTGGTCCCAGATCAAAAATCATCATAAAAATAATTTCTTTGATGTGATATTTAAAATATTCACCTAAAAATAGATACTTTTTGTTAATATGATATCACTGATTTAGGTTGATAATATTTAGCCACTATCCTGAACATCTGCATCGACACATCTTTACGGTTACCTCAGATTCCCACGTCATGGGTTTACTAAAAGGTATCCGGAAGTCTTTGTGTGCGTGCGTGCGTGTGCGTAATAGTTGTATATCCGTTTTTGACGTTAATGTTGTAATAATATAATAGTAACAGTAGTGCTTACAAGGACTGGCCCTTGTAATAGCATTGGTACAATTGTGATAATAATACAGAAAAATAAACAAGCAGACGCATTGTATTACATTTGCTATCGGACACTGACAAACAGCCACCTACTCAGTCATAATAATATAATTATAAACAGACATGAACACAATCACTCAAACCACGTACATATAGATACAATCATGAAAATAAAAAATAAAAGTACGCCCGCCAATTTTCTTCAAATATTAGGATATCCAGATGGTCTGAGACATTAGTCTTTAACCTCTTTTGATAGTGCCCATCCCTAGTGGCGATTTGATAGATGTTCACCGTACATGGTCACCTATTTATTTCTTCTAAAGTCTTACGATTCTAATATTTTAAACTTTCCATTCTGAAATGACGTATTCAGAGAAATGCTATTTCGTTCATTTTGAAGTTGAAAATGCTTCAGATTACCATATTGCAAACCTGAGCTTGTTAGATGGATGCCCTGCTCGGTCTGAGAAGTCAAGGGAGAAAGGGTGAGGGTGTAAAATGTAGGTTTCTATACAAGAGCTCGTCAAAAGTGGACATGATTTCGTCCACCCACCTGTTTGTTCACCTTTGTCCACTTTTTATGTTTTCTGATTTCTTAATTTATGCATATATTTGTCTTTATTATATATAACAGCGGATCCCAAACTTCCTTACATGACGCCCCCTGTTTGCTTCCAACAGACCCGCATGTATATAAATTTATATATATATATATATATATATATATATATATATATATATATATATATATATATATTATGTGTTTAAATTTTAGCACCGGTTAGGAAAACAAAGATTGTTGCATGCATTACAACGAATGAAACAAATAATGCAAGTAAGAGGAAGTTCACCAAGAAAAAAGGCAATTCTTTCAAAGGAAGCAAAAAAATTGGCAAAACTTTCAGTTCCTAGAACTAAATATTTTGAAAAAATGCCATATGATATTCGGAAATACTCATGGGACTGAAATGAATATCAAACAAATCAAATAAACACTGATTCCGTGATACACATTATTTCATAAACTAAATCTAAGAATATAAAGACATGACACATCCATAACATATCGAGTTCCCATAGTAATGAAATGTAACGACACTCACTACAATAAAAAAAAATCAAACCAAGATATCGGCAGTAGACATTTACTAGTAAAAACAAACAAGCAAACGAAGATATTTATAAGTGAAATATAAAATATTAAGGCATGACCCGTAAATAAAAATACGAATAAGAAATACTTGAAATGAAGAGAAACTTCCTCCAGTAAATAACTGAAACCATGATATGCAGTATACCACAAACTACCTATGAATACCGAATGATATTACTTAAATCGTAGAACTATACTTCGTACTTATGTAAGGCCAGATATTTGTTCTTGGAATGATTCCATTATTCTTACTAAACAATTATTTTTGAGCAGATGACTTCACTAACCCCCTTTATCCTCCTCACGCCCCCTAGTTTGGTGAAGCGTAGATTATGTTCAATGTTAAACTTCTGTAGGAAGTGATATTCTCAAATTAGCTGTAATTCCTATGAAAATATTAGGTTTGTCGAAGTGTCTCTTCATTTTCTATAAAAGGTTTGGCAAGGTGTTTGTGTGTTTCAAAAGAAAAAGAAAGGGAAGAAAAAGAAAGCTTTTCGTGCGCTATGTGAAGCGATCATGTGTAATCTATCTTAAAGCAGAATATTGGGATACGTAAAATAATGTTGCACGATATAAAAATATTTCATTTTCATGTTGCTTTACTGACTTTTACTGTAAATAGGCCCTATTAGTATTCAGGAATTAGAGAAAAATAGGCTTTGCCTTGGATATTACGACAAACACATCTTGCTGCTGCCTGTTGCCATCAATTCCTGCATAATCCAGCATTTTTTTGTATTCTCGTAAAAGACCCCACCGTGTACTTTTCCAGTATTATATCGGTTTTGATCAAATTTGCAGATAAAATTTCTCGGGAGTGCGTCGGCGTTTACTTTTATATATGTGTATACGTTCATACACGTGTCTTGGGTCTACATATATATACACAAATAATTAACAAGTATTAATACTAGCACACACTACTCATTCTGAACAACACACTTCTCATGCTTTGTAAGCATGGCCTCGATGGCGCAGTAGGCAGCGCGTCAGTCTCATAATCTGAAGGTCGTGAGTTCGAGCCTCACTCGGGGCATTGTTTTCACAGTACATGCCATATGATGGCCAAGGGCATTTGGTATCTGCTATGGAAAAAAAAATAGAGATTTATAAGTGGCAACTGCCATTAGAAATGCTTATTTTAGAGGCATACTTGTCTTAATATAGAAACTATTTCCATGTCGAAAATTGAATCTAGGCCTCCTGTATGAATGCCAGGCATCCTAGCCACTAGTCCCTATGATTTTAAATATTAAGAATCCTATGATATATAATTATATATCATCACCATCGGCCTGTATCATTCCACTGCAGGATGTAGGCCTCTTTCAATCTTATTCAGTCATTAAGGTCTTGTGTCCTGTTTTCAATTTTTGGCCTGAAAATTTTGCTATTTCATGCCATATTGTCACTGGTCTTGCCCTTGGTCTCTTTATTCTATCTATTCCCCAGTCTGTTGCTTTCTTTGCCTACCTGTTGTCCTGTCTCCGATATAAATGACCTTTCCATTGCCATTTTATCATACTCTCAAGTAAATCCTCTACTTTTGTCTGTTCCCTAATCCATATTGCTCTCTTTCTGTCTCTTAAGCTAATTCCTATCATGAGCCTTTTCATTCCTCTCTGAGCACTTACTAACTACCTTTCAAGCAATTTGGTCGTAAACCATATTTCTGATCCATATGTTATGGATCAGACACTAATAGACATGATGACAAAAAATCTTATGATATATTACTAATCCTAATTCGTTGTTTTATCTAGTTGCCCTAGGTAAGTGTACTCATTTACTGCCTCTAGCACCTTGCCCTGTGTTTGTATTTATTCAACGGGCTCGGCTGTTGAACATGAAATTATTTTTTTCCAGGTGAGACTCACCTTATTCAAATTGCTTAATAAATGTTCATTTGCTAACTCGCCGAAAAGAACAATGCCATATACAAATCTTAGAATCCTTTAGTGTTCATCCCCTATTTTAATTGATTTCTCCTTCCACTAATGGTCATTGTTCCATCTCTGTGTGTATACTAATAATATATAATAGATATCCTCTACTCCTTATTTATGATTTGTTTCAAGTACTGCTGCTATCGGTACCGAGTCGAATGCCTTTTCTTAATCAACGAATGCCATACTCAATGGCTTCCTATATCCGTTTGTAGTTTTAGTGTATTAATATGTTCTATAGCTGACAAACCACCGTGGAAGCCTGCTTGTTCCATGGATTGTTTCGAGATCAATTTATAA
>BOPN01001672.1:147500-152500 GCA_017312705.2 Penaeus japonicus
AAACTGCAAAAAAGGATACAAGATCACAGTTACTGGAAAAGATTGGGATAGGCCTATGTCTTCCAGTAGAATGACATAGGCTGATGATGATACATACAGGTTATATATTATAGGATCGTTTATATATAATCTCATATGGACTAGGTGGCCCAGGTTCGATTTTCGACATGGAAATGGTTTCTGCATTGATGCATATATGCCTCAAAGACCATTTTTTTTAATGGAAATGGCAGATGCCATTTATTTTTGAAGAGTGGGATATATTTTCAGGAGTATTGGGAGTATACTTTCACCTGGATCACGATTTGGCCATTGGCCATCACACATGGTACCTGCTATGAAAAGAATGCCCCGAGTGAGGCTCGAACTCACGACCTTCAGATTATGAGACTGACGCGCTGCCTACTGCGCCATCGAGGCCATGTATGGTTAAGAAAGTGTTTAGTTCAAAAGGAATTTTGTTTGTCCAATGCTGTGTACTAGAATACTTACTGATTAATTATTTGTGTATGTAAATGCGCCTCCGAAATACGTGTATGAACATATAAACGGATATGGCAGTAAACGATTACGTACTCCCAAGAAAGAACACATAGGTTTTCTTGAAGGAATACTAAAAGGGCGAGAATTTGGAAAATTAAGTATCTCACCTTCAAGTCTACAAGGAAATACACAGTGCGTTAGGAAAACGCAGGAAAATTGTCGCATTGTGCATGAAGGAACAATCGGCAGTGAAATCCAAGACAAAGTTTATTTTTACTCTAATTTCTTAATACTAATCTAGCCTATATGCATATACAAAAATACGAAAACACAACGCACAAATGAAATATATCTATATCATCCAATATTTGTTATATTAAGTATCCCAACATGTGCGCTTCACTAAAAACCCTGTAAAATCTTTTATAGAAAATTAAAATCTAAACATCAACAAACCTCATGTTTTCAGGTCAATTACAACTTTTTGACAATATCACTTCCAGCAGAAGTTTCAGACAGAAGACACTTTAATGTTAAGTTTAACATTTTATCAAACTCTACAGAATAAAGGTAATCATATTCGTAAATTGATAATTCTAAAACACTGAATACTGAAACTCCATGAAAAGTGGACAAAGGTCAATAAATATGTTTGGTGAAAGGTGGACAAGTGGATGGGCGAAATCATATCCACCTGTGACGATCTCTTGTCTCGGATTTATGTATGTATGGGAGATACTCAAATCTCCCATACTCAGAGAAAAATAAAATATCGGAACCGAAAGAAAACCTCATAACCGTAGTTCGATGGAATTCCCTCAGATGTCAGGACCAATTCGAATTGACCTATCAACAGTCAGCCTTTTAAACGTAACTAGCAATTGGAGGCCACGGTCATTAGGGGAGGACTTACGACATGGGCGGCCTGGCTGCGCGGGCTTACGATATCGTAAGCTGTTTTGAGTATGCGGCCCCAGATATTCAAAACGATATCGTAAGCCCGCGCATGTCTTAAGTCGAACTGCGAGCTCCGAGGGTCATACTCAAAACTTTTAACCGTCCCCACGTGATGTCACAACAAATCGTAACTTAAGGGTGGTCCCGAGCACTCGTATCGGTGTGAACCCGGAAATAAGTCGTGGTAGTTCCGATTTGTGCAAACGAGATTTGTATAGATTATGTTTTACTGACTGTCCCAGACACAGTATAAGGTGCCATATCAATTTATATTGTATCTGTGTATCACAAATGCCTACATTCTCCCCAGCCACTTGATAAAAAAGGAAACAAGCAATTATAGAATGCGCTCGTCGTTTACCCTATGGAGTTTACGACAATACGTATTGAATACACGATAGAGCTTTGGGAAATGAAGATGTCTTCTCATAGACGAAGGTAATATATATATATGTATATATATAGGTATACACACACATATATATATATATATATACATATATATACATATATGTATGTGCATGTATGTATGTATTATATACATACAAACATAAATATAACTATATATACATGCATATATATATATATATATATATATATATATATATATATATATATACATATTCATATATGTAGACTCAAAAATATATATCTGTATCTCTCTGTCTATTTATCTATCCATCCAAATATTTATCTATCTATGTATTTATAATCATCTATATCTCACTCTCGCTCTTTTTCTCACTCCCTCTCTCTCTCTCTCGCTCGCTCTCCCCCTAATGACCGTGGCCTCCTATTGGTAGTTACGTCTAAAAGGCTGACTGTTGATAGGTCAATTCGAATTGGTCCTGCCATCTGATGGCATCCCATCGAACTACGGTTATGAGGTTTTCTTTCGGTTACGTTGTTTTTCTGTTTTTTTTTCTGATTATGGGAAATTTTCGACCTCGTAGGGACATGCTGGTGCCTTACGAGAGCGTAACCCGCTGCGACGTCTTAAACTGCGAGAGTTTTGAGTATCCGGCCCCAATATTGTTTATTCTACGCTATTGCTAGTTTGCAAATAGCCTAAATATTTGAGTATGTAAAAGCAACCCCGAGATACGTGTATGAATGTATATGCGTATATGAATGTAAAGGTTGGTGCATTGTAACAGGAATTAATTACCTGACTTTGGCTAGTTATCTCTCTTCAAATGCCTGTTGTTGAGAGCTGCTTCTCTGAAAATAATTTCACTTCCCATAAAGTCAATTTGAAGTTCGTCCAATTAGTCCAGTTTTACTTCTAAACCCAAATCAGTTTAACCAGCCAACATTTTATGAAATGATTTTAGTGCTAATAATTTGGGTTTAAAGGACATCGTCTGTGCAATGATTACCATCATAATGAACAAATATGTTTTAAATCTACCAAATCTAAACCACGAATTGATAGCGAAACATGACAAGTTTTATAATAGTGGACGAACTCTTTGTCATGGATTTATGTGGACTTGTTTATAAATTTCCCTATTATATAGTGGCTTCGATCTTCATCCCACATCATTTCTCCCTTTCTCCATAGGATCGAACAGGCCTTGTTCATTATATTGGCAACACGAGATTCTAAACAATTTGCAATTTCCAAATGACACTTTCCTTTGCCAAAGTAATTACAAGATATATATATATATATATATATATATATATATATATATATATATTATATATTTGAAATGCTAGAATCGATAGATTTCAGAATCTCTCTCTCTCTCTCTCTCTCTCTCTCTCTCTCTCTCTCTATATATATATATATATATATATATATATATATATATATATATATATATATATAACGATCAAGTGATCTAGGTTCGATAAAATCACTAAGGATATACATTGCAGAAAAAAATAATAAAATAAGAGTAATACCATAGAATATCTGTATATCCTAATATTTGAAAAAATAAGTGGGTGTATTTGAAGAAAAGAAAAGAAAAAAGGGGAAAAAAGTAAAACTAGCTAATCACTTTAAGAAATGTACAAGCGACGGTAAAACTCCATAATTCTAATGCAAAAATCAAGGGGACACAAGAGACCTAAAGAATTACCGACCCGAACCCTCTTGTCAATCATCTATAAAATTCACTAAAAAATCATCACAACCCGCATCTCAGTTTAATTAGATTCCAAACAACCCAGGGAACAGGCAAGTTCCCTCAACTATTAATATATTTACACACTAACCTAAATAAAAGAGAAAAACGAATCTAGGAAGCCATTCGTTGATTACAAATAGGTATTCGACTCGGTTCAGATAGAGGCAGTACTAGAAACAATTTGTAAACAAGGAATAGAGGATATCTGTTGTAGATTATTTAGAGTATATATACAGAGATGGAACAGCAACCATAAGAATCCGCACAGAAACCGAGAGGGAATATTCACAGAGCGAGTCAGCAAATAAACTACAACAATTATCATGCGATTTGAATAGGACAATTCTGAAGGTTGGGCAGGAAAAAGACTAAAGTCATGTTCAACAGCCGAGTCCCAGTTGAACAAATAACAAATACAATGACATGGAAGAGTACATTATATATAATACAATGATATATATGTTTGTATGTATGTGTGTGTGTACATACATACATACATACATACATACATACATATATATATATATATATATATATATATATATATATATATATATATTGCTATGTGAACCGAAGGCACTCCAACCTAGCCTGATTCGTCGTTTTATCTCGGCATCGCAGGAAGTACTCGTCTTGATGAGTTGCCCTAGGTATACATACTCGTTCACTACTTCTAGTACCTCGCCCTATATTTGTATTTGCTTAACTGGGGTTCAACTATTGAACATGACTTTAGTCTTTTTCATATTCATTAAAAAAAACAAAAAACTAAGCGATTTGAATAGGGAAAGTATGAATATTGGCCTTAAAATGAACATGAAAAGACTAAATTCATGTTCAACAGTCGAACCCCAGTTAAGCAAATACAAATACAGGGCGAGGTACTAGAAGCAGTGAACAAGTATGTATACCTAGGGCAACTCATCAAGACGAGTACTTCCTGCGATGCCGAGATAAAACGACGAATCAGGCTAGGTTGGAGTGTCTTCGGTACACATAGTAATATATTACGAGGTCGTTTGCAACTATGTCTAAAGAGAAAGATTTTTGACCAATGTGTCCTCCCCGTCATGACATATGGATCAGAGACATGGACTACGACCAAGGCACTCGAGAGGAAATTAGTAAGGGCCCAAAGAGGAATGGAAAGGCTTATGCTAGGAGTTAGCCTAAGAGACAAGAAAAGGGCCACATGGATCAGGCAGCAAACAAAAGTAGAGGATATACTAAAGAGCATCAAGAAGAAGTGGACATATATATCGGAGACAGGACAACAGGTGGACAAAAAGCACAACAGAATGGGTAATACACGACACAAAGAGACCCAGGGCAAGACCAACGACCAGATGGCGGGATGAAATAGCGAACTTTGCTGGAGCAAACTGGAATCAGAGGACATAAGACCGGAATGACTGGAAAAGA
>BOPN01001672.1:157500-160000 GCA_017312705.2 Penaeus japonicus
TACGAGGCTCTCTAAAATTTATGCAAAGTTCTCTGATAGTATCAGATCCATAGAATATGGATCAGAAACATGGTCTAAGAGCAACATGGATTTGTAGAATGACAAAAGTATAGAGAGCATATTTAAGAGCATGGAAAAAAATGTGACAATGGGCAGGTGGATAAAGTAAACAGAATGAGGAATAGATGGTATGAAGAGGCCAAGGGCAACACCAATGACAAGATGGCGTGATGAAAGAGCGAAATTCGCATGCCGAAACTGCAAAAAAGGATCCAAGATCACAGTTACTGGAAAAGATTGGGATAGGCCTATGTCTTCCAGTAGAATGACATAGGCTGATGATGATGATACATACAGGTTATATATTATAGGATCGTTTATATATAATTTCATATGGACTAGGTGGCCCAGGTTCGATTTTCGACATGGAAATGGTTTCTGCATTGATGCATATATGCCTCAAAGATCAGTTTCTCGAATGATAAGTAGCAGATGCCATTTATTTTTGAAGAGTGGTATGCATATTCAGGAGTATTGGGAGTATACTTTTACCTGGATCATGATTTGGCCATTGGCCATCATACATGGTACCTGCTATGAAAAGAATGCCCCGAGTGAGGCTCGAACTCACGACCTTCAGATTATGAGACTGACGCGCTGCCTACTGCGCCATCGAGGCCATATAGGGGCACGAAAGTGTTTAGTTGAAAACCAATATTGTTTTTCCTATGCTGTGTACTGGAATGCTTACTGATTAATTATTTGTGTATGTAAATGCGCCTCCGAGATACGTGTATGAACATATAAACGGATATAATAGTAAACGGTGACGTACTCCCGACAAAGAACACATAGGTTTTCTTGAAGAAACATTAAAAGGGCGAGAATTTTGACAATTATATATCTCACCTTCAAGTCTACAGGGAAATACACAGTGCTTTAGGAAAATGCAAGAAAATTGTTGCATTGTGCATAGAGGAAGAATCGACAGTGAAATCTAAGGCAAAGTTTATTTTTACTCTAATTCCTTAATACTAATATAGCCTATATGCATATACAAAAATACGGAAAAACAACGCACAAATGAAATATACCTATATCATCCAATATGTGTTATATTAAGTATCCCAATATTCTGGTTCACATGTTCACATGTCAAATCTTTTATAGAAAATTAAAATCTACACTTCAACAAACCCTATGTTTTCAGGTCAATTACAGCTTTTTGACAATATCACTTCCAGTAGAAGTTTCTGACAGAAAACACTTTAATTTTAAGTATCATACACAACTCATCAGGTGCAGGTGTTGTGGTTTCCTCTGGAACATTAAAAAGAAAAAAAAAGTGACAACTTCAATTTAATGAACATTGTCGTTGTCGGTGCCATGTGGTAAATAGAAAAAATGGTTGTAAATGATTCAATGACCATGCGTGTATGCCATAATTATCGTAACTATTTTAGCTAATATACAGGAAGTACGATAACGCACCACATGAAAATATATATACATTTGTTATTCTAAACACAAAAACATCTACGCATCAACAAGTCTCAAAACATCATAATTTCTGTGAAATTACAGCTCCTTTGAGCATATCAGTTCCTGCAGATGTTTTATTCATAATTCACTCATACTTTTAAGTTCACCACAACTGAACTTGTACAACAGAAGACAAATATGTTTTAAATCTACTCAAATCTAAACCACGAATTGATAGCGAAACATGATGTTTCATAATAGTGGACGAACTCTTTGTCATGGATTTATGTAACTTGTTTATAAATTTCCCTATTATATAGTGTTTTCCGATCTTGAATGTAATTTCATCCCACACCATTTCTCCCTTCCTCCATAGGATCTGAACATATTCAAATTAATTCAGGCCTTGTCTATTATATTGGCAACACGAGAATCTAAACAATTTGCAATTTCCAAATGACACTTTCCTTTGTCAAAAAGTAATTATAAGATATATATATATATATATATATATATATATATATATATATATATATATATATATATATATATATTTGAAATGCTAGAATCGATAGATTTTAGAATATATCTATATCTATCTATCTCTCTCTCTCTCTCTCTCTCTCTCTCTCTCTCTCTCTCTATATATATATATATATATATATATATATAAACGATCAAGTGATCTAGGTACGATAAAATCACTATGGATGGACATTACAGAAAAAATAAGAGTAATGCCCGAGAATATCTGTATATCCTAATATTTGAAAAAATAATAGGGTGTATTTGAAGAAATGAAAAGAAAAAAGGGGAAAATATTAAAACTAGCCAATCACTTTCAGAAATGTACAAGCGACGGTAAAACTCCATAATTCTAATGCAAAAATCAAGGGAACACAAGAGACCTAAAGAATTACCGACCCGAACCTTCTTGTCAATCATTTATAAAATTCACTATAAATCATCACAACCCGCATCTCAGTTTAATTAGATTCCAAAAAGCCCAGGGAACAGG
>BOPN01001672.1:172500-185000 GCA_017312705.2 Penaeus japonicus
CTGAGCACTTACAAATTTCCTCTCAAGTAATTTTGATCAGACACTATGGTTAAAGTTCATTCTCTTAAGAAAGAATAGCAGAGGACCTTGTAATACATTAGTATGTGTACCGCAGGCACTCCAGCCTATCCTAATTTGTTTTATTTCAGATTTACAGGATATATTGGATCCATGAGTTGCCCTAGCTATATATACTTATTTATCTATCATCTCGCCCTGTACTTGTATTTGTTCAACTGGGACTCGGCTGTTGAACATGGCTTTAGTCTTTTTCCTGTTCATTTTAAGCCTAACCTTCAGCCTTTCCCTATTTAAATTGCATAATAATTGTTGTAGTACATTTGCTAACTCGGTTCTTGAACATTCCCTGTAGGTTTCCACCCGGGTTTTTATGGTTGCTATTGCATCTATGCACACAATGGGAATCGCATGTAGTGTTTCCAAGGTATGGACATACAACCAAAAAAGTGTAGTGAGTGTTCAACTTCATGCAAGCAAGATGATAACTGCCGGAAGTTGATCTGCTCCTATCACTACAAGGGAACTGACGAAGTTTCTTCTGAGCAATGTAAAAGGTACACATTTGAAAAAGTTTTGGAAATAAGGAGAAAGGTGACGGTTAATATACCAGAAGCCAAGCCGAGTCTCCTTTACAATTCACCAAAGCCAAATATTTCCCGCGATAAACGCTCTGATACAACAATCCTAAGATGCTCCAGATGAAACCACATATATGCCTGATGCGTTATGTGTATATGCATTTATCTCTCTCTATATATATACATATACATATGCATATACATATACATACATACATACACATACATGTATAATTACACACTCACACACACATGTATATGTATATATATATGTATATATGTATGTATGTATATATATATATATATATATATATATATATATATATATATATATATATATATATATATATATATGCGTGTGTGTGTGTATCTACATGTGTATATATATTTGTATATATTTACATATGTACACACACACACACACACACACACATATATATATATATATATATATATATATATATATATATATATATATATATATATGCATACATACATACACATACACATACATATGCATATTCATCTACATGCAAACACACCAAAAAAAAAAAAAAAAAAAAAATATATATATATATATATATAGATAGATATATTTGAATATGTAAGTAGATGTGTATCAATATATATATATATATATATATATATATATATATATATATATATATATGAACATGTAAGTATTTATATATATGCATATGAATAAACTTCATCCCGTGTACGCATATACACCAACGCAGTTATTCAAAACACAAACATGAAAAGAAAGAAAGAAAGAATATATATATATAAATGTATATATATGTATATAATAATTATAATAATAGTAATTGAAATGCAAATACGTCTGCAAAACTTCTTCGGGTGTTAGTATAACCAAATGGTCAATGCCATTACTCTTCAACCTTTTTTGATAGTTGCCATACCTAGTGATGGTTTGATAGATGTATTTCTTCAAAAGTCTAACGAATCTAACATCTTATAATTTATATTCTGCAATTACGTATGCAAAGAAAAGCTCATTTTGAAACTGCAAATTCTTCAGATGCCTGTGTTGCCACGATATATTTTGGGAGAGAAAGAGACAATAGGTGGGGATGAAATTTCAATCAAGTGCGAAGCCACTGTGTAAAATGCAGATTTCTATACAATTCCACATAAATCTGAGACAAGAGCTCGTCACAAGTGGACATAATTTCGTCCACCCACCTGTCCACCTTTCACCAAACAGATTTGTTCACCTTTGTCCACTTTTCATGGCGTTTCAGTATCCTTATGTGTTTTACGAATTAGGGTAGGAAGAGGATTTACCTTGCATATTAAGTTAAACATATTTCGCTGTTGTCTGTTGACATCGCTTCCTGCACAATGCATCTATTTCCTACATTCGTCTAAAGCACTCTGTGATCCTCCCTGCATACTTGCAGGTGCGATACTTAATTTTCCAAATTTTACCCCTTATGTGCTCTTTCTCGGGGGTACGTCACTGTTTACTATCATATCCGTATATATGTTCATATACATATCTTGGAGTCGCATTTACATAAACAAATGATTAATCAGAAAGTATACTAGCACACAGCAAAGAGCAAACAATATTGGTTTTCAATTAAACACTTACTTCACCTAACATGGCCTCGATGGCGCAGTAGGCAGCGCGTCAGTCTCATAATCTGAAGGTCGTGAGTTCGAGCCTCACTCGGGGCATTCTTTTCATAGCAGGTACCATGTATGATGGCCAATGGCCAAATCATGATCCAGGTGAAAGTGGACTCCCAATACTCCCGAACATATATCACATTCTTCAAAAATAAATGGTATTTTTTCATTAAAAGTACTGATCTTTGAAGCATAATTGTATCGATGTAAAAACCGTTTCCATTTCGAAAGTCGAACTTGGGCTTTCTGGATGAACGCCAGGTAACCTAGCCACTAATCCACATGAGATTATATATAAATGATTTTGTAATATATAAGCTGTATATAATATTGTCATCACCCTGTATCATTCTACTTCAGGCTGTAGGCCTATTTCAATATTTTCCTGAAATCAAGGTCTTGTTTCCTGTTTCCACTTTTGACCTGTGAAATTCACCATGTCATCTTATCATTGCTATTGCCACTGGCCTCCTTATGCTATCTGTTCCACATTCTATTGTTTATTTTATCCACCTACTGTCTCCGATATATATGACCAGCCCATTGCCACTTAAATTTATCTTCTACTTTTATCTGTTCCTTAATACATGTTGCTCTCTTTTTGTCTCTCAGGTTAACTCCTGTCATTTCATTCCTTACTGAGCACTTACTAATTTCCTCTCAAGTAATTTGGTCGTAGACCATGTTTCTGACCCATATGTTATGGATCAGACACACTGGTTAAAGTTCTTTCTCTTTAGAATTAATGGCCGAGAACCTTGTGATATATTAGTATGTGTACCGCAGGCACTCCAGCCTATCATAATTTGTTATTTTACTCAGATTAACAGGATATATTGGATCCATGAGTTGCCCTAGTGGTATATACTCATTTACTGCCTCAACCACCTCGCCCTGTACTCGTATTTATTCAGCTGGGACTCGACTGTTGAACATGACTTAAGTCTTTTTCCTGTTCATTTTAAACCCAACCTTCTGATTTTCCCTATTCAAATCACATAATAATTGTTGTAGTTCATTTACTGACTCGCCTCGTAAATATACCCTCTAGGTTTCTGCGTGGATTCTTGTGGTCGCTGTTTTGTGTATATAATCTAATAATCTATAATAGATGTGGTAGGTTGACCAACGGAATTAAACAAGTTATGTGATCGGAGACAAATTCTGGTATGTATAGACAGCAGCAAAATGACATGACAAAACAAAAAGACATGACAAACCCCAATTAAGAATACGCACCAACAAGTCTCAGAATATCACTTCAGTGCAACTACAGCTCCTTTGAGTACATCAGTTCCTGCAGAAGTTTTATTCATAATTCACTCCAATTTTTAAGTTTAACATTTAATCGAACTCTATACCACGAAAACAAATATATTCAAAATCTTACAAAGCTAAACCACGAATTAATGGCGAAACATGACAGGTTTAATGATGGGTGGACGAACTTTGTCTTGGATTCATGTGGAACAATTTGTAAATTTCCATATTATATAATGGGTTTGAACTTGAATGCAATTTCATCCCTCACCCTTTCTCCATAGGATTGAATAGGATATCTAACACATCCAAATCTTGTTCGTTCGATTGGCAACAGAGGAGTCTAAAGAATTTGAAACATTCAAAATGACTGAAACAGCTTTCCTTTGCCAAAGAAATTACAAAATATATTTTTTAAAATTCTAGAATCGAAAGATTTTTATAATAAATATATATATAAATGATCAAGTGATCAAGTAGATTGGACATCTGTCAAATCACCACGGATGGACATTAAAAAAGAAGAAGAAAAATAGAGAGTAATGCCCTAGAATCAGTGGGTGTATTTGAAAAAAAAATCAAAACTAACCAATAACTTCAAGAAATCTCTATACGACGGCCATATTCAATAATTCTAATAAACAAACAAGGGGACACAAAAGACCTAAAGAATTACCGACCAACAACCCTCCAGTTAATAATCTATAGACTTCTCACAAATCATGGCAACCCGCATCTCTGATAGATTAGATTCAAAACGACCCAGGGAACAATCAGGCTTCCAAAGTGGTTTGTCAACTATAGAGCATATGCACACACTAACCAAAATAAAAAATAAACGTATACAGGAAGCCGTTGAGTTGATTAAGAAAAGGCATTCGACTCGGTACAGTTAACGGCAGTACTAGAAACGCTACGTGAATATTTCCTCTAAGATTCTATGTGAATTTTAATGGTTGCTATGTCATCTCTGCACACACACATACAATACATTAATGTGAAACGGATGTAGTGTTTCGAGGTACGGACATACAACCAAGAAAGTATATTGAGTGTTTAACTTCGTGCAAGCAAGATGATAACTGCCGGAGGCCGATCTGCTCTTATCGCTACAAGGGAACTGACGAAGTTTCTTCTGAACAATGTAAAGGTACATATTTGAAACAGTTTTAGAAATAAGGAGCAAGGTGACGGTTGATATAGCAGAAGCCAAGCTGAGTCTCCTTTACAATTCGTTACAATATATTTATATACGTATTTGTATATATTTACATATGTACAAACACACACATATATCTTATATATATATATATATATATATATATATATATATATATATATGTGTGTGTGTGTGTGTGTGTGTGTGTGTGTGTGTGTGTGTGTGTGTGTGTGTGTAAAGAGAGAGCGAGAGAGAGAGATAGGTAGATTGCGAGCAAGAGAGGGAGAGAGAGATATAGAGAGCGAAAGAGAGCGAGAGAGAGAGAGAGAATTATTATTATTATTATTATTATTATTATTATATATATATGTATATATATATATATATATATATACATTCATATATATATATATATATATATATATATATATATATATATATATATATATATATATATATATATATGGCAGATAAACCCACTATACACAAAACAGATTTATTTGTGTATAGTGGGTTTATCTGCCATTTATCAACACGGAAGAGTGTTTTGCAAGTCATATATATATATATATATATATATATATATATATATATATATATATATATATATATATAAATATATGTATGAAAATATGTATATGTATATATATATATATGTATATATATATCTATATTTATATATATATATATATATATATATATATGAACATGTTAGTAAATGTACTTTATATATATATTATATATATATAACTAAATAAAGCGAGTGCAGATGAATAAGCTTCATCCCGTGTACGCACCAACAAGCATTAGACACATAAACGCAATTACTCAAACCGCAAGCATGAAAAAAAAATAATAATAATAAAAAAATAAAAAAAAAATGCAGTCGATCTATGACATTACTCTTCAACCTTTTTTGATAATTGCCATCCCTAGTGATGATTTGATAGATGTATTTCTTCTAAAGTCTAACGAATCTAACATTTTAGAATTCATATTCTGCAATTACGTATGCAAAGAAAATCTCATTATGAAACTGCAAATTCTTCAGATACCTGTGTTTCCACGATATCTTTTTCGGTTTTGGAGAGACAAAGGGTGGAAATGAATTACATTCAGGTTCGAAGCCACTATGTACATTGTAAATTTCTATACAATTCCACATAAATCCGAGACAAGAGCTCGTCACAAGTGGAAATAATTTTGTCCACCCACCTGTCCACCTTCCACCAAGGAGATTTGTTCACCTTTGTCCACTTTTCATGGCGTTTCAGTATCCTTATGTGATTTCCGAATTTTACTTTATTGAATGGAGTTGGAGTAAATGTTGAACGTAAAATTAAAGTTACAGATATAAAGTCTGCAGGAAGTGATATTCTTAAATTACCTGTAATTGCACTGAAATGTGGGATTTGTTGAAGTGTAGATCTTAATAATTGATAAAATATGGTCGTTTGTTGTTGGTGGTGTTTTTGATGTATATGCATATATACTATATTAGTAATCAGGAATTAGGGTAGGAATAGGATTTACCTTGCATATTAAGTTAAACATATTTCGTTGTTGTCTGTTGACATCACTTCCTGCACAATGCAGCAATTTTCTTACATTCTTCTAAAGCACTTTGTGTACCTCCCTGCAAACTTGCAGGTGTGATACTTAATCTTCTAAATTTTACCCCTTATGTGTTCTTTCTCGAGAGTACGTCACCGGTTACTATCATATCCGTATATATGTGTTCATACATGTATCTCAGAAGCGCATTTACATAAACAAATGATTAATCAGGATGTATACTAGCATACAGCATAGAACAAACAATATTGGTTTTGAACTAAACACTTTCTTGACCTTACATGGCCTCGATGGCGCAGTAGGCAGCGCGTCAGTCTCATAATCTGAAGGTCGTGAGTTCGAGCCTCACTCGGGGCATTCTTTTCATAACAGGTACCATGTATAATGGCCAATGGCCAATTCATGATCCAGGTGAAAGTGTACTCCCAATACTCCTGAATATGTATCCCACTCTTCAAAAATAAATGGCACCTGTCACTTTCCATTAGAAAAACTGATCTTTGAGGCATATTTGTATCAATGTAGAAACCATTTCCATGTCGAAAATCGAACCGTGTCATTCCACAGTAGGTCATGGGGCTCTTTCAATCTTTTACAGGAATTAAAGTCTTGTGTCCCGTTTCCAATTTTGGCTTGTGAATTTCACTATTGCATTATGCCATCTTGTTATTGTTCTTACTCTTGGCTTTTTAATGCTATCCATTCCCCCATTCTGTTGTTTATCTTGCCCACCTGCTGTCCTGTCTCTGATATATATGACCTGCCTGTTGACACTATTGTCTGCTCTCTTTCTGTCTCTCAGGCTAACTCTTATCATGATCCTTTTCATTCTTCTCTGAGCACTTACTAATTTCCTCTCAAGTAATTTGGATCAGACACTTTGGCTAAAGTTCATCCTTTTTAGAAAGAATAGCAGAGAACCTTGTACCGCAGGCACTCCAGCCTATCCTAATTTGTTGTTTAATCTCAGATTAACAGGATATATTAGATCCATGAGTTGCCCTAGCCATATATACTTATTTACTTCCTCGAGCACCTCGCCCTGTACTTGTATTCGTTCAACTAGGACTCGGCTGTTGAACATGACTTTGGTCTTTTTCCTGTTCATTTTAAGACCAACCTTCAGACTTTCCCTATTTAAATCGCATAATAATTGTTGTAGTTCATTTGCTGACTCGCTTCTTGAATATTCCCTCTAGGTTTCTGCCCGGATTTTAATGTTTGCTATTGCATCTATGCACACACATTACATTAATGTAAAACGCATGTAGTGTTTCCAAGGTAGGAACATACAACCAAAAAAGTGTAGTGAGTGTTCAATTTCATGCAAGCAACATGGTGCCTGCCGGAACTACAAGGGACGAAGTTTCTTCTGAACAATGTAAAAGGTACACATTTGAAAAAGTTTTGGAAATAAGGAGCAAGTGGAAGGTTAATATACCAGAAGCCAAGCCGAGTCTCCTTTACAATTCACCAAAGCCAAATATTTCCCCCGATAAACGCTCTGATACAACATTCCTAAGAAGATGCTCCAGATGAAACCACATATGTGCTTGATGCGGTGTATGTATACACATTTCTCTCTCTCTCTCTCTCTCTCTCTCTCTCTCTCTCTATATATATATATATATATATATATATATATATATATATATATATATACATATACATATATACATACATATATATACACATACATATATGAATACACACATTGACACACACGCGCATATATATATATATACACACACACACATATATATATATATATATATATATATATATATATATATATATATATATATATATATGCACACATACATACACACACATACAAACAATTTATTTATTATCATGAGAGTTATTATGACTTTTATGAATGTGTATGTAAATATATATATATATATATATATATATATATAAATATATATATATATATATATATATATATTCATCTACATGCAAACACTCACAAACACACACACACACACATATGAATATGTAAGTAAATATATATGAATATATACCTACATGAACATGTAAATATATATATACAAACATGTAACTATATATATATATATATATATATATATATATATATATATATATATATGAATATGAATAAACTTCATCCCGTGTACCAATAAGCATTAGACACAGAAACGCAGTTACTCAAAACACAAGCTTGAAAAGGAAAAAAAAAAAAAAATATTAAAAAAAAATATTAATAAATAAATAAAAATAAATAAAATGTAAATACGTCTGCAAAACTTCTTCAGATGGAAGGATAACCAGATGGTCATGACATTACTCTTCAACCCTTTTTGATAGTTGCCATCCCTAGTGATGATTTGCTAGATGTATTTCTTCAAAAGTCTAACGAATCTAACATTTTAGAATACATATTCCGCAATTACGTATGCAAAGAAAAGCTCATTATGAAACTGCAAATTCTTCAGATACCTGTGTTGCTACGATATCGGTTTTGGAGAAAAAGAGACAAAGGGTGGGGATGACATTACATTCAAGTGCAGAGCCACTGTGTAAAATGCAGATTTCTGTACAATTCCACATAAATCTGAGACAAGAGCTCGTCACAATTGGATATGATTTCGTCCACTCACCTTTCCATCTTTCACCACCTTTGTCCAATTTTCATGGCGTTTCAGTTTCAGTTTTGCGAATTTCTCTTTATTGAATAGAGTTAGATTAAATATTGAACGCAAAAATAAAGTTACTTTTCAGGAAGTGATATTCTCAAATCAACTGTAATTGCACTGAAAATATGAGATTTGTTGAAGATCTAATTTGTGGATCTTAGTTCTTAATGAAAGATCGGACAAGTTTTTTTTGTGAGCATATTAAGTTAAATATATTTCGCTGTTGTCTGTAGACATCACTTCTTGCACAATGCAGCAATTTTCCTACATCCTCCTAAAGCACTCTGTGTATCTCCCTGCAAACTTGCGGATGTAATGCTTAATTTTCAAAATTTTCCCCCTTGTGTGTTCTTTCTCGGGAGTACATGTCCGTTTACTATCATATCCGTATATATATACATATATATATGTGTGTGTGTGTGTGTGTGTGTGTGTATATATATATGTGTGTGTGTGTGTGTGTGTGTGTGTGTGTGTGTTCATACACGTATCTCGGAAGCGCATTTACAAAAACAAATGATTAACCAGTAAGTATACTAGTACACACCATAGAACAAACAATTTTGCTTTTCAACTAAACACTTTCTTGACCTTACATGGTCTCGATGGCGCAGTAGGCAGCGCGTCAGTCTCATAATCTGAAGGTCGTGAGTTCGAGCCTCACTCGGGGCATTCTTTTCATAGCAGGTACCATGTGTGATGGCCAATGGCCAAATGATGATCCAGGTGAAAGTGTACTCTCAATACTCCTGAAAATATATCCCACTCTTCAAAAATAAATGGCATCTGCTTCTTTTCATTCGAAAGACTGATATTTGAAGCATTTATGTATCAATGCATTAGAAAAATAGATTTTTGAGTCATCTATATCGATATAGAAACCATTTCCATGTCGAAAAATCGAACCTGGGCCTCCTGGATGAACGCCAGGTATCCTAGCCACTATTCCATATGAGATTATATGTAAAATATCCTACAGTATATAAACTGCATGTATTGCGTCCCGTTTCCAGTTTTGGCTCGTGATTTTCGCTGTTGTATTATGCTACCCTGTTATTGGTCTTTTTATGGTATCTATTCCCCAATTTGATGTTTGCTTTGTTCACCTGCTGCCCTGCAGAAGGTGCACGTATCATTCCGCTGCAGGTCGTAGGGCTCTTTCAAACATTTCCAGAAATTAAGGTCTTCTGACCCTTTTCAAGTTTTGGCCAGTGAATTTCGCTATTTTATCATGTCATCTTGTTACTGGTCTTATTCTTGGCCTTTTTATGGTATATATTCCCCATTTTGTTGTTTGCTTTGTCCACCTGCTGTCCTGTCTCCGATATAAATGACTTGCCCATTGCCATTTCCATGCTCCCAAATATATCCGCTACTTTTGTCTGCTCTCTTTCTGTCTCTCAGGCTAACTCCTATCATGAGCCTTTACATTCCTCTCTGAGCACTTACTAATTCCCTCTCAAGTAATTTGGTCGTAGAACATATTTCTGATCCATATGTTATGGATCAGACACTTTGGTTAAAGTTCTTTCTCTTTAGAAAGAATTGTAGAGAACCTTGTGATATATTAGTATGTATAGTGCAGGTACTCCAGCCTATCCTAATTCGTTGTTTTATATCAAGTTCACAGGATGTTTCCGATCCATGAGTCGCTCTAGCTGTATATATACACTCATTTACCCCTTCCTGCACCTCGCCCGGTTCTTGTGTTTGTTCAACTGGGATTCGGCTGTTCAACATGACTTTAGTTTTTTTCCTGTTCATTTTAATCCCAACCTTCAGACTTTCCCTATTCAAATCGCATAAAAATTGTTGTTGTTCATTTGCTGACTCACTTCGTGAAAATTCCCTCTAGGTTTCCACGTGGATTTTTATGGTTGCTGTTCCATCTCTGTATATAAACACTTCAGTAATCTACAATGGATCCCTGCTCCTTGTTTACAAATTGTTTCTACTTCCGCTAATATTACCGAGTTGAATGCCTTTTCTTAGTCTACTCAACGGCTTCCTGTATTCTTCATTTTATTTATTTAATTATTTTTGGTTAGTGTGTGGATATGCACTATAGTTGACAAACCATTTTGGAAGCCTGACTGTTCCCTGGGTTGTTTTGAATCTAATCTAGCAGAGATGCGGGTTGCCATGATTTGTGAGATGTCTATAGATTATTAACAGGAGGCTTATTGGTCGGTAATTCTTTAGGTCTTTTATGTCCCCTTGTTTGTTTATTAGAATTATTGAGTATTGCCGTCGTAGAGATTTCTTGAAGTTATTAGTTAGTTTTGATTTTTTTCAGATACACCCACTAATTCTAGGGCGTTACTCTCTCTTCTTTTTTTTTTTATAATGTCCATCCGTGGTGATTTGACAGATGTCCAACCAACTTGATCACTTTATCATTTATATATATATATTTATTATAAAATCCATCGATTCTAGAATTAAAAAAAAAATATATATATTTTGTAATTACTTTGGCAAAGAAAAGCTGTTTCAGTCATTTTGAATATTTCAAATTCTTTAGACTTCTCTGTTGCCAATCGAACGAACAAGATCTGGATGTGTTAGATATCCTGTTCAATCCTATGGAGAAAGGGAGAAAGGGTGAGGAATGAAATTGCATTGAAGTTCAAAGCCATTATATAATATAGAAATTTACAAACTGTTCAACAAGACAAAATTTGTCCACATATCATTAAACCTATCATGTTTCGTCATTAATTCATGGTTTAGTTTTGTAAGATTTTGAATATATTTGTTTTCGTGGTATAGAGTTCGATTAAATGTTAAACTTGAAAAGTGGAGTGAATTATGAATAAAACTTCTGCAGGAACTGATGTACTCAAAGGAGCTGTAGTTGCACTGAAATTATATTCTGAGACTTGTTGAGGCGTAATCTTAATTTTCCATAAAAGGTTTGTCATGTCACTTTGCTGCTGTCTATACATACCAGAATTTGTCTCTGATCGCATAAATTGTTTATTTCCGTTGGTCAACCTACCATACCTATTATAGATTATTAGATTAAATACACAAAACAGCGACCACAAGAATCCACGCAGAAACCTAGAGGGAATATTCACGAAGCGAGTCAGCAAATGAACTACAACAATCATCATGCGATTTGAATAGGGAAAGTCTGAAGGTTGGGCTTAAAATAAACAGGAAAAAGACCAAAGTCATGTTCAACAGCCGAGTCCCAGTTGAACGAATACAAGTACAGGGCGAGGTGCTAGAGGCAGTAAATAAGTATATATAGCTAGGGCAACTCATGGACCCAATATATCCTGTAAATCTGAGATAAAACAACAAATTAGGATAGGTCGAAATGCCTGTGGCACACATACTAATATATTACTAGGTTCTTTGCCATCCTTTCTCTAGAGAAAGAACTTTAACCAAAGTGTCTGATCCATAACATATGGATAAGAAATATGGTTTACAACCAAATTACTTAAGAGGAAATTAGTAAGTGGTCAGTGAGGAATGAAAAGGATCATGATAGGAGTTGAGAGACAGAAAGAGAGCATACAAAAGTAGCCCTACGACCTTCAGTGGGATAATATGGGTTCATGATGATATATATGA
>BOPN01001672.1:192500-207500 GCA_017312705.2 Penaeus japonicus
ATCACGGATGGACATTATCAAAAATGATTAAAAAAGTAATGCCTTAGAACATCTGGATATCCAAATATTTGAAGAATTTTAGTGGGTGTATTTAATTTTTTTTCTTTTCTTTTCTTTTCTTTTCTTTTTCAAGATGCAGAAAGAAACATGGCAGTAAAACCAGTGTTTGAATCATATCATATGGATCAGAAACATGGTCTATGACCAAATTACATGAGAGGAAATTAATAAGTGCTCAGAGAGGAATGAAAGGGTCATGATAGGAGTTAGCCAGAGAGACAGAAAGAGAGCAACATGGATTAGGGAACAGACGAAAGTAGAGGGTATACTTAAGAGGATGAAAATAAAAAATGGCAATGGGCAGGTCATATACATCGGAGAGAGGACAATATATGGACAAAAATCACAACAGAATGTGGAATATATAGCATAAAGAGGCCAAGGGCAAGACCAATGACAAGATGGCGTGATGAAATAGCAAAGTTCGCAGGCCTAGACTGGAAGCACGAGATAAGACCTTAATGACTGATGTGATACTATAAAACTTGCCATACAGTTAAGCACACGAACTTCTTTACGAGGATGCAAGATAATTGCCGCATTGTACATGAATTGATGGCAACAGACAAAGCCTATTTTTCCTTTAATTCCTGAATACTATTTGAACTTACATGTAAAGGTACGATAACGCAACATACAAATTAAATGTACCTATATCATGTAACATTTATTATTTTACGTATCTTATGGACTGGTTTAAGTGAGATCACACATTATCCCTTAACATAGTGCACATGAAGATTTTTTTTCATCATTTATAAAACAAAAACACCTTGTAAAACCTTTTATAGAAAATTAAGATCTACACTTCAACAAAACATTTCGAGTGCAGCTACAGCTACTCTGCGAATATCACTTCCTGCAGAAGTTTCAGAAAGAAGTCACTTATTTTAATTTAAAATTGAACTTAATCAAACTCTATACCAGGGGGCGTGAAATCATTCCTCAAAAATCATTGTCAAAAAAGAATAATGCAATCATTCCAAGAACAAGTATCTGCCCTTATATACTTGCAAAGTATAATTGTATCATTTCGGTATTATTATTAGTATTTATATTTAGTTTGTGGAATAGTGTATATCTTCGTTTCAGTTATTTACTGAAGTAACCTCCTTTACATTTTAGTGCTGATTATTCGAATTATTACTTACGTGTCATATCATCATATTTCATAATTAGTTTATAACACTTTGTCTATCTTCGTTTCAGTCTTTTTACTGGTGTATATGTCTATTTATCAGTATTATGAGAACTCAATATGTTATGTAAGAGTAATGCCTTCATGTTTCATGAATAGGTTATTTATAGAAGTGTGGACGTCTTGGTTTGATTTGATTAGCATGTCTTCGTATTCTTATATTTAGTTTATGGAACTGTTCATATCATGGAATCAGTGATTTACTAGATTTGTTGAGTGTTCGTTTTAGTCTCAAGAGTATTTCTAAATATTATATGTCATGTATTCAAATGATTTAGTCGCTCCCTTTGAATTGAAATGTTTATTTACTTAGTAAACTGCCTCTTGCCTGTATTATTTGTTTCATTTATTGTAATACAAACAAAAAATCTTTGTCTTCCTAAACAGTCTAAGATATAAATACTAAGATATAAATACAATAAAAAATATATAATATATAACTACAAAAAAGAGGGGGCGGGGACGTGCGGGTCTGTTGGGGCATCATGTTAGGAAGTTTGGAATCCACTGTTCTATACAATAAAGACAAATATATGCACAAGTTAATAAACATAAAAGAATATTGAAACCCCATGAAAAGTGAACAAATGTGAACAAACAGGTGGGTGGACGAAATCATGTCCACTTCTGACGAGCTCTTGTCTCAGATTTATGTGGAATTGTATAGAAGGCTGCATTCTACATAGTGGCTTCGAAATTGAATGTAATTTCATCCACACCCTTTCTCCCTTTCTCTCTCAATCGAGTAGGATATCTAACAAGCTTATGTCCTGTTCGTTCGGTTGGCAATACAGTAAGTAATTTGAAGCATTTGCAATTTCAAAATGAACGAAACAGCATTTCTTGGAATCCGTAATGTCAGATTGGAAACTTTAAAATGTTAGAATCGTTAGACTTTAGAAGAAATAAACAGGTGACTACTTACGGTGAACATCTATCAAATCGCCACTAGGGATGGACACTATCAAAAAAGGTTAAGGAGTAATGTCTTAGACCACCTGGACATCCTAATATTTTAAGAAAATTGGCGGGCGTACTTGTATTTTTTTTTTTTTTTTCATTTTTATAATGTTATCTATATATACGTGGTTTGCGTGATTGTGTTTATGTCTTATTATATTATTATGACTGAGTACGTGGCTGTTTTGTCAGTGTCCGATAGCAAATGTAACACAATGCATCTGCTTGTTTATTTCTCTGTATTGTCATCATAATTATATCAATACTATTACAAGGGCTAGTCCTTGTAAGCATTACTGGCACTATGACTATTACTAGTATATTTTACTTATATTAACATTAGAAATGCGTATACTAACATTACATACTATTACATCACACACACACACACACACACACGCACGCACACATACACACACACACACACACGCACACACACAGACAGTACCGGATGAAAATGTAAAATGTAAACATGTGACGTCATCTGCATCACATTTTCTTGTTATGCTCATCATCTAAAGTTTAGCATCGCTGCGCACTATCGCTTGTTCGGCGCCTTTGTTTACAACAGGAGAGTATCGCATTACGAATGCCAAAATCATGATATATTTGATTATATTATATAATTGACTCACAAAATGAGGATGGGAATTTTAATAATTTGTACTATATTGAAAAGGAGTTGTAGCACCGTCGCACTGCATCTGATAGATACGTTGACGCGACGTTTGTCTCATTTTTTATTATTAGTTTGCCTGGATGGTGTGCATTTAGACTGAAAATATATTCAGCTGTCCCTTTGTATGCCATGGTTGGAAATCGCTGTAAAAGTTTATATATTTGGATATACACGCATATATAAATATAAGTATGCATGTGTATAGATAAATATATATGCATACATATGCATATGTTTTTTTTATGTATATCTACATATTTACATACATACACACACACACACACACACACACACACATATATATAATTATATATATATATATATATATATATATATATATATATATATATATATATATATACATATATATACCTACATATATACATCACATGAAGGTGAACCCCTTATATACCTAACCAAAGAGCCAACTCCTGCAAGCTCAAGAAAAATGAAACACCAAGAGTGTGAAACAACAGGTCATCACGGAGATGATCAGTGCTCCAGGCCGATCTGCTGTCATCACTATATCGAAACTAGCAAAGCTCCTTCCATACATTGCAATAGGCTCAAATTAGAAAACAAGTATTATGGAATAAGGCGTAAGGAGAAAGTTAGTTTACCAGACTCCAAGCCCGCCCTCCTTCACAGCTTTCGCGAGAGCCCAGTACCATCTGATGCAACATTTCTCAACAGACGTTCAAGAGGAAGCCACGACTCCTGAATCCGATGAGTTGTCCGCCAGAGTTGGACAGTGAGTGAAGGGTCTCATGAGATCTCCCACTCGAGGAGGCTCTCGGATGTGCTGGATTTCCTCTTCACAATCCGAATCAAATTTCCATGGGAAGCAACCATTAATTGATAGGTCAATTCGAATTGGTCCTGCCATCTGAGGGCATCCCATCGAACTACGGTTATGATGTTTTCTTTCGGTTACAATATTTTATTTTTTCTCTGAGTATGGGAGATTTAAGTATCTCCCATACTTACATAAATCCGAGACAAGAGCTCGTCACAGGTGGATATGATTTCGTCCATCCACCTGTCCACCTTTCACCAAACATATTTATTGACCTTTGTCCACTTTTCATGGAGGTTCAGTATTCAGTGTTTTAGAATTATCAACTTATGTATAAATCTTTATACCTTTATTCTATAGAGTTAGATAAAATGTTAAACTTAACATTAATGTCCTCTGTCTGAAACTTCTGCTTGAAGTGATATTGTCAAAAAGCTGTAGTTGACCTGAAAACATAAGGTATGTTGAAGTTTAGATTTTAATTTTTTATAAAAGATTTTATAGGGTTTTTAGTGAGGCGCACATGTGAACCAGGATATTGTGATACTAAATATTGGATGATATAAATATATTTCATTTGTGCGTTGTTTTTTCGTATTTTTGTATATGCATATAGGCTATATTAGTATTAAGGAATTAGAGTAAAAATAAACTTTGTCTTGGATTTCACTGCCGATTGTTCCTTCAAACACAATCCGACAATCTTCCTGCATTTTCCTAAAACACTGTGTATTTCCCGGCAGACTTGCAGGTGAGATACTTAATTTTCAAAATTCTCGCCCTTTTAATGTTTCTTCAAGAAAACCTATGTGTTCTTTGTCGGGAGTACGTCACCGTTTACTATCATATCCGTTTATATGTTCATACACGTATTTCGGAGGCGCATTTACATACACACATAATTAATCAGTAAGTATTCTAGTGCACAGCATAGGACAAACAATATTGCTTTTCAACTAAACACTTTCATGACCTTACATGGCCTCGATGGCGCAGTAGGCAGCGCGTCAGTCTCATAATCTGAAGGTCGTGAGTTCGAGCCTCACTCGGGGCATTCTTTTCATAGCAGGTACCATGTGTGATGGCCGATGGCCAAATCATGATCCAGGTGAAAGTATACTCCCAATACTCCTGAATATCCATACCACTCTTCAAAAACAAATGGCTTTTCATTCGAAAAACTGATCTTTGAGGCATATATGTATCAATGCAGAAACCATTTCCATGTCGAAAATCGAGCCTATGTCATTCTACTGCAAGACATAGGCCTATTCTAATCTTTTCCAGTAATTGTGATCTTGTATCCTTTTTTGCAGTTTCGGCATTTGCATGGAATTATATGATCACTGTCTCATCTCTGCATCTATACTTTGATAATCTACAGTAGATCTCCTCTACTTCTTGTTTACAAATTATTTCTAGTACTGACGCTATTTGAATCGAGTGGAATGCCTTTTCTTAATCAACGAATGTCCTTCATAAAAGATTCCTCTTTTTTTCTTTTTTTTTTAAGAACCACTGTGGAAGCCTGCATTATCTCTGGATTGTTTTGAATCTAATGTCGGAGTTGCGAGTTGTGAGGAAAATTTTGTACTATCGTATTAAAATTATTGAGTTTTACCGTTGCTTTGACATTTTTTAAAAAGATTGGCTAATTTTTCTGCCACAGTCTCTCCTGCATCTTGAATCACTCTTCTGCATCATTAATGTCATCTTTTCCTTTTAGTGCCCCTTTTATTTCCTCTACCGTAATGTTTAGGACGCCCTCGTTTGTGGTTGATCGTTTGAGTGTTATAGGTCACTTTAGAAGTCTTCCACTATTATATTAAAGGTGCTGTCACACCAGCATATTTTCCGTCGTTTTTTATCATCAACTTTCAAAAATTGTCAATTTTTGGAGGCGCGCAGTCACACTAGCCCTTTACTGCCAGGAGCCAACGTTCAGTCATGCGATACTCGCCTCGCGGTTGTAAACAATGGCGCCGAGCAAGCGACAGTGCGCGGCTATGCTAGACTTTGTTTTAGCAGATGATGAGTGTAACAAGAAAAAGCAAGAAAATATTCTCAATCAAATATTCCTCTGAAGGGCGTGTGTTCATGCAAGAGAATTGGCACAGTTCAAGGTGTTTCAAAGCTGGAGGAGAAATGGTGCGCACTTAAAACAATTTTTATTTATAGAAGTAAAATTTAGATTTGCATATTCATATTTGTTAATTTCATAATATATATAAGAAAAATAAGATTTATTAAATGTTATTATAATTAATGATTTTAAACAATTACAAACATTTTAAAATATAGTTCTTGATTTGAGTCCGCTTGGCCAAAAAGACGACGGAAATGTTTTCACGCGAAAACTCGGAATTATCGTCTGACTAGAAAAACGACAATTCGCTCAAAAATTGACAATTTTTCAGTGACAGCACCTTAAGTTAACTTTTATTGTATGTCACCTCTCCGTCGGGTTTCTTTACTGCATACAATTGATTTTTTCTCTACTTCGAGCATAAGTTTTTTTTATTTCTACCGAAAGCTTACTGAACACGTTTTTCATCTTTACCACCTATTTCAAGTGCAACTCCCTTTTCTAATCTCTCCCGAGGACTGGGTATCTGTTTTGTTTGTTGAAGCTAATTTCTGTCGCCTTATTCTCAATGTTAGATTAACAAGTGGCTCCAGTATAAACTTAAAAGCTGTAATCAAATTTTGACTTCTGACCATTCTATGGTCGCCAGCTACATTTCCTTTATTAATAGCGCTTACGTCTTGTAGAATGTCGCGCCTGTTTGAGATTATGAAGTTAATCTTGTTTTTTATATCGGATGGCAATTTCCTTTTCCTCTCGGATCTTTTTTTAGCGAATTCTATTAACGTTTGTCACTTCCTGGGAATGGAAGCCGTTGTCTTGACTGGGCACTCACATTCGCATCTGAGAGGGGTACACTGTACAGCCGGATACCCCGTCTCCTGGTAGTCGGGGGACTACCAATAATCTCTTGTCGCACGGTTGAACTTGTCTCGCATGGTATTAAGAGAGCTTGACATCCCTCGAACTAGCTCATTATCCCTCGGTCTACTCCAGTGAGAATGGGCATTTATTTTACATACACACACCTGTGCCCATACACACACCCATACTCATGCCTGCGTATACCCCCGTGTATGCCCGCACACATATATTTTCTTATTTATAGATTGCGCATATGTATGCTCAGCGTGTATATATATATATATATATATATATATATATATATATATATACATATGTAAATATATATATATATATATACATAAACATAATATATATCTGTATATATATATACATATACACACATATATACACACACACACGCATATATATACATATATATGTATATATATATATATATATATATATATATATATATATATATATATATATATATATATATATATATATATATATATATATGCAATTATACACACATTCCATGCGATGCGTGCATATGTTTACACACGTTAACAGACAACCTTGAGCATCTCGTGTTTTGTGCTTCATACAGCAACACCCGTTACTCTAGAGCCAACCTTGTGTGTACGCATAAACAATGTCAACATGTGCACACATAAACACTTGCATTATAACGTGTCCATATTAAAATTCACTTCATTTTTATAAAAAAGAAAAATAAATAAATGTCTAGCAATATTTAGGAAAGGTATCGAACATCATCATCAATAACGGTAGGCTCCTGTTTGAGCAGCCGTGGACCTCTCCACCATTCTCCGCCACTCCATTCGATCTTGCGCTTTTCTTTCAACTTGTACCAACGTCAGCCCGCATATATATTTGATGTCGCTCAGCCTTGTCTTCGGTTTGCCTCTGCCTCTCTTTCCTATTACCATTCCTGTCAGTAAGTTTTTCTCGAGACTTTCGCTTCTCATTACATGACCAATAAACTTTAGCTTCCTTCTGTTCAAGATGTCCAACAGCCGGTCCTTACAATTTATTTTTCTCAGCACTTCATCGTTTGTTTTCTTTTCTGTCCAGCTAATACGCAGTACTCGTCTATAACACCACAGTTCAAAACTATTGATCTTTTTCTTGTCTATCTTCTTCAGCACCCAACACTCGGAACCATATGACGCAATTGGGAAAACTAATGAGTTCAGTAATCTCAGCTTTGTCCTTAAGGTTATGCTTCGGTTTTTCCAGATGTTATTGAGAGCGACTGTGGCGTTTTTAGCGTAGCAATTCTTCGTTTTATTTCCCGGTGAGTCATCATATGTGTTAGTGAAAACAACTCCAAGATAAGTGAACTCTTTCACATTTTCCACATTCACTCCATTGATTGTGACATGTTCATCATCGTTCATTGCTGGATGTCTTTCAATCTTTATGGTCTTGGTTTTCTTGGCATTAAGCAATAAGCCAGCCTCTTCACTTGCTTCCCTAACTTTATCTAGCAGTTGTTGTAATTTATTCATACTAATGGCAATTAAAACTATATCGTCGGCATATCTTAAATTGGATATTTTGTATCCACCGACATCAACAGTTCCTTCAAAGTTTTCTAGAGCATTTCTCATAATTATTTCAGAATATATATCAAAAAGGTGCGGCGACAGTATGCAACCTTGTCGTACTCCTTGGTTGACTTCAAACCATTCTGTTAGTCCATAAGTGGTTCTTACAGTTGCTTGTTGTTGGTCATACATGGCTTTTATTAGTTGGATGATGTGTGTTGGAAAATTCATATCGTTCATGTTTTTCCAGAGGATATCGTGATCAACAGTATCAAAGGCTTTCGAATAATCTATGAAGCACAGGTATAGGTCTTTCTGATGTTCTCTGTTTTTCTCCATGATCAATTTCAAATTTAGGATCTGATTTCTGGTACCTTTTCCAGGGCGAAAGCCTGCTTGTTCATCTGCAATCGAACACGTGGTAGTTAATTACTAGTTGGCACCCATTCCATCTGAGCGACTCAAAGCGGTCGCCGTCGTCAGTGTTGCCATCGCTTGACTTTGGCATCGTCAATCTTTCGCCGTAAAGTGTTTGAGTGAGTTGACTTACGAATGCCACAATCATGATATATTTGATTCTATAATATAATGAACTTAAAAAATGAGGATGGGATTTTTAATCATTTTTACTATATTGAAAAGGAGTTGCAACACCTTTGACCCTTCGCACTGCATATGTTAGATACGTTGACGCGATGTTTGTCTCATTATTATTTGTTTGCTTGGATGATGTGCTTTTGGACTGAAAAGATATTCAGCTGTCCCTTCGTATGCCATGCTTGGAAATGGCTGCAAGAGTTGATAAATTTGCATTAATTATTTTTTGTATACACACAAACACACACACACATGTATGTATATATGTGTATATATATATATATATATATATATATATATATATATATATATATATATGTTTGTATATATATACATATGCATATATATATATATATATATACATATGCATATATATATATGTATATATATACATATATATATATATATATACATATATATATATATATATATATATATATATATACATATATATATATATGTATATATATATATACATACATATATATATATATATATATATATATATATATATGTATATATATATGTATATATATACATATATATAATATATATATATATATATATATATATATATATATATATATATATATATATATATATATATACACACATATATAAATACATGTATGCTTAATTTGCTTAACTGGGGTTCGACTATTGAACATGACTTTAGTCTTTTTTTTTAATGAACATGAAAAAGGCTAAAGTCATGTTCAACAGTCGAACCCCAGTTAAGCAAATACAAATACAGGGCGAGGTACTAGAAGTAGTGAACGAGTATGTATACCTAGGGCAACTCATCAAGACGAGTACTTCCTGCGATGCCGAGATAAAACGACGAATCAGGCTAGGTTGGAGTGCCTTCGGTACACATAGTAATATACATATAAATATATATATATATATATATATATATATATATATATATATATATATATATATATGTATATATATATATATATATATATGCATGTATGTATGTACACACACACATACACACAAACATATATATCATTGTATTATATATAATGTACTCTTCCATGTCATTGTATTTGTTATTTGTTCAACTGGGACTCGGCTGTTGAACATGATTTTAGTCTTTTTTCTGCCCAAGCTTCAGATTTTTCTTTTTCAAATCGCATGATAATTGTTGTAGTTTATTTGCTGACTCGCTCTGTGAATATTCCCTCTCGGTTTCTGTGCGGATTCTTATGGTTGCTGTTCCATCTCTGTATATATACTCTAAATAATCTACAACAGATATCCTCTATTCCTTGTTTACAAATTGTTTCTAGTACTGCCTCTATCTGAACCGAGTCGAATACCTATTTGTAATCAACGAATGGCTTCTAATACATTCGTTTTTCTCTTTTATTTAGGTTAGTGTGTAAATATATTATAGCCAGGGGAACCTGCCTGTTCCCTGGGTTGTTTGGAATCTGATTAAACTGAGATGCGGGTTGTGATGATTTTTAGTGAATTTTATAAATGATTGACAAGAGGGTTCGGGTCGGTAATTCTTTAGGTCTCTTGTGTCCCCTTGATTTTTGCATTAGAATTATGGAGTTTTACCGTCGCTTGTACATTTCTGAAAGTGATTGGCTAGTTTTACTTTTTTCCCCCTTTTTCTTTTCTTTTCTTCAAATACACCCACTTATTTTTTCAAATATTAGGATATACAGATATTCTAGGGTATTACTCTTATTTTTTCTGTAATGTCCATCCGTAGTGATTTTATCGTACCTAGATCGCGATCGTTTATATATATATATACATATATATATATATATATATATATATATATATATATATATACTGTATATATATATATATATATATATATATATACAGTATATATATATATATATATATATATATATATATATATATATATATATAGAGAGAGAGAGAGAGAGAGAGAGAGAGAGAGAGAGAGAGAGAGAGAGAGAGAGATTCTAAAATCTATCGATTCTAGCATTTCAAATATATATATATATATATATATATATATATATATATATATATATATATATATCTTGTAATTACTTTGGCAAAGGAAAGTGTCATTTGGAAATTGCAAATTGTTTAGATTCTCGTGTTGCCAATATAATGAACAAGGCCTGGATGTGTTAGATATCCTGTTCGATCCTATGGAGGAAGGGAGAAATGGTGTGGGATGAAATTACATTCAAGATCGAAGCCACTATATAATAGGGAAATTTATAAACAGGTCCACATAAATCCATGACAAAGAGTTCGTTCACTATTATAAAACTTGTCATGTTTCGCTATCAATTCGTGGTTTAGATTTGGTAGATTTAAAACATATTTGTCTTCATTGTATAGAGTTCAGTTAAACGGTGAACTTAAAGATATGAGTGAATTATGAATAAAACTTCTGCAGGAACTGATATGCTCAAAGGAGCTGTAAAATCACAGAAATTATGATGTTTTGAGACTCCTTGATGCGTAGATAAAAATTTTCCATAAAAGGTTTGACATGTTTTTGTGTTTAGAATAACAAATGTATATATATTTTCATGTGGTGCGTTATCGTACTTCCTGTATATTAGCTAAAATAGTTACGCTAATTATGGCATACACGCATGGTCATTGAATCATTTACAACCATTTTTTTATATTTACCACATGGCACCGACAACGACAATGTTCATTAAATTGACGTTGTCACTTTTTTTTTCTTTTTAATGTTCCAGAGGAAACCACAACACATGCACCTGATGAGTTGTGTATGATACTTAAAATTAAAGTGTTTTCTGTCAGAAACTTCTACTGGAAGTGATATTGTCAAAAAGCTGTAATTGACCTGAAAACATGGGGTTTGTTGAAGTGTAGATTTTAATTTTCTATAAAAGATTTGACATGTGAACATGTGAACCAGAATATTGGGATACTTAATATAACACATATTGGATGATATAGGTATATTTCATTTGTGCGTTGTTTTTCCGTATTTTTGTATATGCATATAGGCTATATTAGTATTAAGGAATTAGAGTAAAAATAAACTTTGCCTTGGATTTCACTGTCGATTGTTCCTCTATGCACAATGCAACAATTTTCTTGCATTTTCCTAAAGTACTGTGTATTTCCCTGTAGACTTGAAGGTGAGATACTTAATTTTCAAAATTCTCGCCCTTTTAATGTTTCTTCAAGAAAACCTATGTGTTCTTTGTCGGGAGTACGTCACCGTTTACTATTATATCCGTTTATATGTTCATACACGTATCTCGGAGGCGCATTTACATACACAAATAATTAATCAGTAAGCATTTCAGTACACAGCATAGGAAAAGCAATATTGATATTCAACTAAACACTTTCGTAACCTTACATGGCCTCGATGGCGCAGTAGGCAGCGCGTCAGTCTCATAATCTGAAGGTCGTGAGTTCGAGCCTCACTCGGGGCATTCTTTTCATAGCAGGTACCATGTATAATGGCCAATGGCCAAATCATGATCAGGTGAAAGTATACTCCCAATACTCCTGAATATGCATACCACTCTTCAAAAATAAATGGCATCTGCTACTTTTCATTCGAGAAACTGATCTTTGAGGCATATATGCATCAATGCAGAAACCATTTCCATGTCGAAAATCGAACCTGGGCCACCTAGTCCATATGGGATTATATATAAACGATCCTATAATATATAACCTGTATGTATCATCATCGTCAGCCTATGTCATTCTACTGCAAGACATAGGCCTATTCCAATCTTTTCCAGTAATTGTGATCTTGGATCCTTTTTTGAATTTCCGGCATGCGAATTTCGCTCTTTCATCACGCCATCTTGTCATTGGTGTTGCCCTTGGCCTCTTCATACCATCTATTCCTCATTCTGTTTACTTTATCCACCTGCCCATTGTCACATTTTTTTCCATGCTCTTAAATATGGTCTCTACTTTTGTCTGTTCCCAATTCCATGTTGCTCTTAGACCATGTTTCTGATCCATATTCTATGGATCTGATACTATTAGACATAATTGCAGAGAGCCTCGTAATATATTAGTGTGTGTGTTGCCTAGCCTAATTCGTTGTTTTATATCAGGATGCATTCGATCCCATCTTCGCCCAAGCAATATGTATGTGCTCGTTTACTGCCTCTAGCATCTTGAAATGTACTTATAGTTGTTCAGCTGGGGCTCGGCTGTTGAACATGACTTTAGTCTTTTCCTGTTCATTTTAAGCCCAATCTTCAGACTTTCCCTATTCAAATAGCTTAATAATTGTTGTAGCTCATTTGCTGACTTCCCGAAAAGAACAATGTCAGTTGCAAATCTAGGAATACTTCAGTGTTCATCCCCTATATTAATATCTTTTTCTTTCCAATCTGTTTTTTTTTCTTCTTCTCCATGGAATTTTATGATCACTATCCCATCTCTGCATCTAGACTTTGTTAATCTACAGTAGATCTCCTCTACTTTTTGTTTAAAAATTGTTTCTAGTACTGACGCTATCTGAACCGAATGGAATGCCTTTTCGTAGTCATCGAAAGTCCATGATTTTTTTTTTTTTTTTACTTGGGCTAGTATGTACTATAGTTGAAAAAAAAACACTGTGGAAGCCTGCCTGTTCCCTGGATTGTTTAGAATCTATTGGCTTAGACATTTTTAAAAATGATTGGCTAGTTTTTCTGCCACAGTCTCTCCTGCATCTTGAATATGATCTTCACTAATGTCATCTTTTCCTTTTAGTGCCCCTTTTATTTCCTCTACCGTAATGTTTAGGGCGCCCCCGTTCGTGGTTGATCGTTTGAGTGGTGTAAGTCACTTTAGAAATCTTTCACTCTTATATTCAGTTAATTTTTATTGCGTGTCACCTCTCCGTCGGGTTTCTTTACTGCATACATTTGATTTTTCCCTACTCCGAGCCTCCTCTTTATTGCCTCAATGCTGGTGCCTGAAAGAAATATTTATTTATTTATTTTATGTGAAACTTGCGCACACCTTTCTTCTTGTTGTTTATCATCTTTGTTAACTCTACTAATTCAATTTTATTTATGACTGGTATTATATTCATGTCCCTACGCTCTTTCACATAAGTTTTTTTTTTATTTCTACCGAAAGCTTACTGAACACATTTTTCATCTTTACCGCCTATTTCAAGTGAAATTTCGTTTCTCATCTTTCCCGAGGGCTGAGTATCTGTTTTGTATGTTGAAGCTAATTTCTGTCGCTCTATTCTTAATTAACAAGTGGCTTCAGTATGAACTTAAAAGCTGTAATCAAGTTTTGACTTCTAACCATTCTATGCTTACCAGCTACATTTCCTTTATTTTTAGCGCATACGTCTTGTAGAATGTCGCGCCTGTTTGAGATTATGAAGTTAATCTTGTTTTTTATATCAATGATGGAAATTTCCTTTTCCTCTCGGACCTTTTTTCAGCGAATTCTATTAGCGTTTGTCGCTTCCGGGGAATGGAGGCCGTTGTCCTGACTGGGCACTCACATTCGCATCTGAGAGGGTACACTGTACAGCCGGATACCCCCGTCTCCTGGTAGTCGGGAGACTACCAATAATCTCTTGTCGCACGGTTTAAGATTCCTCGAACTGGCTCATTACCTCTCGGTCTACTCCTGCCAGAATGGGCATTTATTTTACACACACACGCATGCTCATGCCTGCGTATATCCGCGTGTATGCCCGCACACATATATTTTCTTATTTATAGATTGCGCATATGTATGTTCAGTGTATATATATATATATATATATATATATATATATATATATATACATATATATATATGCAATTATACACACATTCCATGCGATGCGCGCTTATGTTTACACACGTTAACAGACAACCAGAGCATCCACGTGTTTGTGCTTCATACAGCAACACCCGTTACTCTAGAGCCAATCTTGTGTGTACGCATAAACAATGTCAGCATGTGCACACATAAACATAAATTTATAACGTGTCCATATTAAAAATCATTTAATTTTTATAAAAAGAAAAACATAATAAATGTCAAGCAATATCTGGGAGAGGTATCGAACACGTGGTAGTTAATTCTAGTTGTACCCATTCCATCTCAGCGACTCAGAGCGGTCGCCATCGTCAGGGTTGCCACCGCTTGACTTTGGGCATCGTCAATCTTTCGCCGTAAAGTGTTTGAGTGAGTTGACTTTCGAACGCCAAAATCATGATATATTTGTTTCTATAATATGAT
>BOPN01001672.1:220000-222500 GCA_017312705.2 Penaeus japonicus
TATTGATTCGTGTTTATGTTTGTTAGATTTAAAAACATATTTGTCTTCATTGTTTAGAGTTCAGTTAAACGATAAACTTAAAGATATGAGTGAATTATGAATAAAACATCTGCAGGAACTGATAATTTTCCATAAAAGGTTTGACATGTTTTTGTGTTTAGAATAACAAATGTATATATATATATATATATATATATATATATATATATATATATATATATATATTTATGTGGTACGTTATTGTACTTTCTGTATATTAGCTAAAATAGTTATGCTAGTAATGGCATACACGCATAGTCATTGAATCATGTACAACCATTTTTTTCTATCTACCATACGGCACCGACAACGACAATGTTCATTAAATTGAAGTTGTCTTTTTGTTAAATGTTCAAAGAGCCACAACACTTGCACCTGATGAGTTGTGTATGATGCTAAAATTACAGTGTTTTCTGTCAGAAACTTCTACTGGAAGTGATATTGTCAAAAAGCTGTAATTGACCTGAAAACATGGGGTTTGTTGAAGTGTAAATTTTCATTTTCTATAAAAGATTTGACAAGGTTTTTCGTGAAGCGCACATGTGAACCAAGATATTGGATACTTAATATAGCAAATATTGGAAGATATAGATATATTTCATTTGTGCGTTGTTTTCGTATTTTTGTATATGCATATAGGCTATATTAGTATTAAGGAATTAGAGTAAAAATAAACTTTGTCTTGGATTTCACTGCCGATTGTCCCTTCATACACGATCCGACAATTTTCCTGCATTTTCCTAAAGCACTGTGTATTTCCCTGTAGACTTGAAGGTGAGATACGTAATTTTCCAAATTCTCGCCCTTTTAATGTTTCTTCAAGAAAACCTATGTGTTCTTTCTCGGGAGTACGTCACCGTTTACTATCATATCCGTTTATATGTTCATACACGTATCTCGGAGGCGCATTTACATACACAAATAATTAATCAGTAAGCATTCTAGTACACAGTATAGGACAAACAATATTGCTTTTCAACTAAACACTTTCGTGACCTTTCGCGGCTCGATGGCGCAGTAGGCAGCGCGTCAGTCTCATAATCTGAAGGTCGTGAGTTCGAGCCTCACTCAAGGGCATTCTTTTCTGCAGGTACCATGTATGATGGCCGATGGCCAAATCTTGATCAGGTGAAAATATACTCCCAATTCTCCTGAATATGCATACCACTCTTCAAAAATAATGGCATCTGCTACTTTTCATTCGAGAAACTGATCTTTGAGGCATATATGCATCAATGCAGAAACCATTTCCATGTCGAAAATCGAACCTGAGCCACGTAGTCCATATGGGATTATATATAAACGTTCCTATAATATATAACCTGTATGTATCATCATCATCAGCCTATGTCATTCTATTGCAAGACCTTAGGCCTATCCCAATCTTTTCCAGTAATTGTGATCTTGTATCTTTTTTGCAGTTTCGGCATGCAAATTTCGCTATTTCTTCACGCCATCTTGTCATTGGTTTATCCACCTGCCCATTGTCACATTTTTTTTCCATGCTCTTAAATATGGTCTGCTCTACTTTGTCTGTTCCCTAATCCATGTTGTTCTTTTTCTGCCTCTCAGTGAACTCTCTGTGAGCCTTTTCATTCCTCTCTGAGCACTTACTAATTTCCTCTCAAGTTATTTGGTCGTAGACCATGTTTCTGATCCATATTCTATGGATCTGATACTATTAGACATAATGGCAGAGAGCCTCGTAATATATTAGTGTGTGTTGCCTAGCCTAATTCGTTGTTTTATATCAGGATGCATTCGATCCCTTGTTCGCCCAAGCATTATATATGTGCTCGTTTACTGCCTCTAGCATCTTGAAATGTACTTATATTTGTTCAGCTGTGGCTCGGCTGATGAACATGACTTTAGTCTTTTCCTGTTCAATGTAAGCCCAAACTTCAGACTTTCCCTATTCAAATCGCTTAATAATTGTTGTAGCTCATTTGCTGATTCCCCGAAAAGAACAATGTCAGCTGTAAATCTTGGAATACTTCAGTGTTCATCCCTTGTTATCTTTTTCTTTCCAATCTGTTTTTTTTTTTTTCTTCTTCTTCTCCATGAATTTTATGATCACTGTCCCATCTCTGCATCTAGACTTTAATAATATACAGTAGATCTCCTCTACTTTTTGTTTATAAATTGTTGAAAAAAACACTGTGGAAGCCTGCCTGTTCCCTGGATTGTTTAGAATCTATTGTATCGGAGTTGCGACTTGTGATGAAAATTTTTTATTATCGTATTAAAATGATTGAGTTTTATCGTCGCTTAGACATTTTAAAAAAAGATTGGCTAGTTTTTCAGCCACAGTCTCTCCTGCATCTTGAATATGATCTTCACCAATGTCATCTTTTCCTTTTAGTGCCCCTTTTATTTCCTCTACCGTTATGTTTAGGACGCCCACGATTTACGTGGTTGATCGTTCGAGTGGTGTAAGTCACTTTAGAAATCTTTCACTCTT